>BQNB010011765.1:0-80622 GCA_026074375.1 Tanacetum coccineum | reverse complement strand
TATTTGCATGAGATCTGGTTGGAAGTGATGCTTTTAATGTTGGTGCATATGATTTGTGAGACTTTGATGATTGGTAATAAGTGTCTTGAAGTGTTTGAGCAGTAGCAACAAGTGCTAATGGGTTAGCATTCTTGGCCATTCTTTCAGCACGGAGTTCATTAACTTCCTTTTGGTATTGTTTCAGAATGTCAAAGAGCTTATGGTATGAAACTTCATCCAACTTGTGTTGTTGCTTGACAATTGTTACAAATCTTGACCATTCTGGTTGAAGTTGTTGAAGAAATTGAACATTGACTTGCATCGTAGCAACTGTCAAATTGTTTCTGATCATTTCATTCATCATCTTGTAGAATCTTGTGTAGTAAGACTCAATTGTTTCTCCATCGTGAGAGGTGAATTGACCAAACTCCCAAAATAAGTTTGTCTTGACATCTTGAATATTGAGTGATTCACCTTGTTGTAGCCTTTCGATGGCTTCCCACATTTCTTGAGCTGTCTGACATGCATCAACAGTTGAGTATATTTCATCTCCAATTCCAGTCAATATCAAATGAATCGCTTCTTTTTCTGATTCAAAATGAGCTCTGTTCTCAGGAGTCATATTCATAACTGTCTCGACTGTTGTTTGTTCAGGAACTGCTAGAGAATTCTCTGTTGCAGGAACAACTGGTGTTGTGACAATAGTTGGAGTGTAAGGACCTTTGAGAATGCACTTCCGTAAGGCATCACCATTTGGTCTTGTATCAATGTATCGTAAGAACCGTGATCGCCATTGTGCATATCGTCCTGTTGCAAGCATTGGTGGACGATCCCTTGAACCAGCTGCCATTATGTTGTTATGCATTTGACTGTCGGTTGTAGAAGTTACAATTGGAGTTGTCATGATCAATGATTGAAGAATTATGAAGTGAAAAATGATTGTAGGATCTTAAGTAGATTTGTTTTGATTAAAGTTGTGGTAAAAAGAAAGCAATAAACGTTTACGGGATTTTACAAGTCTATGATTAAAACCGAGAAAAGAGTTGTGTCTTTCGCGGGATTTTACAAAATCAATAGAAAACCGTAAATGTTAATTGACATATTTCGCTTGAAACAAACATTGAATATTTCCCTTGAAGAGTTTGCATATTTCGCTTAATTAGAAAACTGCACATTTCGCTTGAATTTGAAACATATTTCGCTTGTACTCAGTGTTGCATGTTTCGCTTGAAATTCAACATATTTCGCTTGAAAATCAACTTTGCATGTTTCGCTTGAAATTAAACATATTTCGCTTAAAGGCAATCTTGCATGTTTCGCTTGAAATTCAATCTTGCATGTTTCGCTTGAACTTAAATTGCATATTTTGCTTGAAAACGAAACTGCATATTTCGCTTAAACTCTTACATATTTCGCTTGAATTTCAAAATTTTTGGCAGAGTGTTGTTTTAGTTAATGTAATATTTCACTTGACTTTCACCTGCATATTCCGCTTAAACTAAACCTGCATATTTCACTTAGGCCTAAACTTACATATTCCGCTCAACCTGTTAACATATTCCGCTTGATGTCATTTTCGAGTGAGGACCACTTTTACTAGAAAACAAGGTGTCCTTGTCTTATGAAGCTTAATTTGTAGATCTTGGTCTCCTCAATTTTGACCGGTTATGAGCTCAAGAAAAGACAAAAACTAAGTAAACCACAATAAGCTCAAAATAAGCCGAAATAAGCCTAAAATAAGCCAAGTGTATGAAGGAGTAAACAAGCAAACCGGTTATAAGCCAAAATAAGCTCGAAAATAAGCAACTAGATTAGCAAAAATGAAAAACTAAGCACTAGTTTAGTGAGAATGGAAGATGTAAACCAAGTGTATGAAGGAGTAAACAAGCAAACTGAACCAATAAGCCCAAAAATTTTTGTGCCATGAGCTTATTTGATAAATAAGCCACGAAAAATTTCGATTTGAGCTTATTAAAACCACAAAACAAACACAAGAAGTGGTAGAACAAGTGAAGCAAGGAGTATAGAAGCAAAACGCAAACCAATAAGCCAAAAAAAATTCGGACGTGAGCTTATTGATGAAATAAGCCACGAAAATGAGATTTTTTTGAGCTTATTAAACCACAAAACAACCACAATCTACCCGAGGCTCTTGATACCAAATGTTGGATCCTAAGAAATCACTTCCACTCCATAATTAAGAACAAGAAATTAAGGAAGAAGATGAAGAAGAATTGTAGAGAGAGAGAGTAGAGAGAGAAAGTAGAAAGAGAATGAGAAGATTACTTGCAAATGAAAAAATTACAAATGATCAACTCCACTCTCCATCCATTGAGAGTGGTATTTATACCTAGACTAAAAGGCTTACTTGCCTTTAGTATTTCTACGGGCCGGGCTCGGGTTTACTTGGGCTTTCGCCCGATACACGTGACCGGTTAGCTTACATTTAAGAGCCCGTTTACCCATCTAGCCTATTACAACGTATATTAATTAATGACCGAGACCTCATATAATAAATGAACGAACTTCCTTGTTCGACTCAATATTTTGAGGCTAACAAAAACTTTTATACAATTGCTGCGATTACTAAAACAATTCATAACAACCATATGTGTCCCGCAGTCCACGTATACATCACATCACTCACAAAAGGGTCATGGGTAACTCACTACCCTCCGATCAGAACACAAAGTCAGTAGGTATTATTTCAACCCTTTAGTTGGATTGGATTGAGTAGTAAACACCACTCTCCAACCGAACTCACATACCTCAAAACAACTCCAATTTATCACAAAGCCATGGAGCGTACCACATAAACGACTCCAATCGATTCACACAGCCATGGAGCATATCACATAACATATAAACACATAATCACAGTAACTAAAACATTTAAACTCATAGCATCATTTTCACCCCAAGAAAACATAAGAAAAAAGGGCTATGAAACTCACCCGATGCTTTGCAGCTTCCACAAACACTAGCACAAATCTAAACAACAAAACAACACGTGTTACACGCGACTAAGCCAAAAACTTACGCCCATGTAAAAATCACACGATGGATGTCTAAGGTGTTTAATTACCCCCATGGGTCACCCCGACACCATGTCCAACCTTAACCATCTCAATTACACATTAATTCAAAGTTCTACATTTTACCAGAAAATGTAGAATTTTAGCGTCACTTTACCAACTTCAAAACCCTACCTACTGACCCTCATAAATCAAACCAAAAATCTTGAATTTAATATCATTAATTTTGCTATCTCCATGATTTTTCCACTAATTTATATCCCCTCTTAAGTGCCCCAAATAAAATCAAACTTTTAACTACTCAGTTTCGGATCTGAACGAACACTAAAAAGTTTGACCCTATTAGACATACTTAGAAAAGGAATTATCCTTAGCCCTTTGAACTGGAGTTAATAGACACATAGGACTTGACTTCTCTAGCTTGTCTAAGCATAATTCGAATTTTAAGTAAGGGTTTAACACCTCTAAATCTGACCCGAATTCACTGCTCTAACAACTTTTTTGTTACGGTATAACAAACTGACTTCCCGAACTCAAAATCATTCGAGGCCGGATAAAAAATTCCAAAACGATAGAAAGAATGATGAAGATTCCAAACCCTAAATACGGAAAAATCCAAGTGAATTCACCGACGACCGAGACTTGTAAAGATAACAGACGAAATAAACTTATGTTGGGCCTCGCTTGGGTTTGACATTGCTTTCACAAGAGTCACCCGACTCTGCGGGACCAGTCCAACTATGAGCGTCCGAGAGGAAATCCGGACTGACCCCTTCTTCGATTCTCCTAACATCTATCCTTCCTTCGGTTCCTCTAGACGCTCATCCTCAATTGACTCCCATTCTACATCTCTCGTTGTCGAATCACTCACAAGTCGAGATCGTACTCATAAGTGAGCAAGAAAACAAAAACACATAAATATTACCAAAAGGTGCAATTCATATTAGGTACTTAAGTAATGGTGAGAACCAATATATATATATATATATATATTACTAGAAAGTAGTAGACAAAATAGACAAACGAAAACTTTCAAATATATGAAAGTATATACCAGCTACGTACATGTAAAGATATAGATCCTAAAATGCAACTATATGAAGGTTCCTAAGTTATAATCTAGGCCAACCACCTAGTTCTTTATAACCAAAGGCTCTGATACCAATCTGTCACACCCCGCCAAGGCGAAAACGCGAGGCGTAACGAGAAAGGATATCATCACAACACAATAGCGTCTATATAGAGAATCCTACATGCAATAAATAAGCAAAGTATAAACACAAAGTGTCATAACAATACCCATAAAACTAACCAAAACCAAAAGGTGTCTTAATTGATGAAACGAAAGTTCTCGCCAATAGAAAGACATGCAACAATTATCCATAATCCAAACAATGCAATATTCAAGACGATAAAGCAATAAACTCCATGACATCCTATGGTCTCTTTCTAGCCACTTCTCTCTATCTTATTCCCATGATGCTCACCTAAAAATGATGCTTAAACGTCAACATAATGTTGGTGAGAGTCATAGGTTTAAGAAACAAATAAAACTTTCATACAATTGCTGCGACTACTAAAACAATTCATAACATCCATACTTGTCCCGCAGTCCACGTATACATCACATCACTCACAACATGGTCATGGGTAGCTCACTACCCTCCAACGGAACACAAAGTTAGTAGGTATTATTTCAACCCTTCAGTTGGATTTAATTGAGTAGTAAACACCACTCTTCAACCGAACTCACATACCTCAAAACATCTCCAATTGAACACAAAGCCATGGAGCGTACCACATAAACGCCTCCAATTGAACACAAAGCCATAAAGCGTACCACATAACATATAAACACATAATCAAAGCAACTAAAACATTTAAACTCATAGAATCATTTTCACCCTAAGAAAACATAAGAAAAAGGGGCTATGAAACTCACCTGATGCTAAAGAAATTCCCAAAATCCTCGCACAAAGCTAAACAACAAAATAACATGTGTTACACGCTACTAAGCCAAAAGCTTAAGCAAACGTAACAATCATATGATAGATGTATAAGGTGTTTATTTACCCTTATGGGTCACCCCGATACCATGCCCAACATTTACCAATTCGTTTACACACTTTTTCAATGTTTAACAATTTACCCGAAAACGCAGAATTTTAGTGTCACTTTACCATTTTCTAAACCACCTTTAAAAATAACCCTACAAAGAAATTTTCACTTCTAAATATCTACTGGACAAACTTCGAGAATGAAAAAGACTAGACCGAAAACGGAGTTCGTTTGACCCAAAAACGAGTCGACACAAAATCCCGCACCCGGACCGCTCTTTAAAAAGCAAAAAGTTGTAAAAATGACCCTATGAAAAGTTTTATATTTTTCCTACAAACTAGGTGACTAAAGAAAATTTCTAAAAGAAAAAATATTTTTTTGATAATTTTTTGTATTTTTTTTTTTCATGATTTTTAAAAGTTTTAACTTAATTAAATTGTAAAAAATACTAACGATTTTGAAAAATTATGGAAAATTTTTCTAAAAATACTTTACACTATGGTTTAATCTACGAAAATAAGAACACAAATGGCTTAAAAATAAAGTTCATAATAAGTGTTGGCGCTTATAAGCTTATAAGCCAAAAATTACTATAAATAACAAAGCCCTTGAGTCTTTAACGAAAAAGACCCAAGGGCGCAGCGGTATAAGTGTGTAAAAAGGGGGATCGTATCGAGGGGTACCGGGTTCGAGTCTTGCTCACACGGTTCCATTTGTCTTTCATCTTTTTTCTTTTTGGAAAACTTTGTGAAGCAAGTTGGTTAAGTGTGGGGCTTAACAACTCTTGTTCAACTACAAATTTGTGTGAAATGATGTAAATAGCTAAAAAATTAGCTTAAGATGACGATGCTTAAAATGGCTTAAAGCTAAAAAAAGCTAAGTCTTTTGCTTATGAGGATAAATAAGCTAAGTCTAGGACTAAATAAGCTAAGAGGACTCCTAAACTAGCCTAATAAGCACTAAGAAGCTAAAAAACTAACACTAAATAAGCTGAACAAAAGGGCTTAATGTGACAGAACTAAATGAGGCTTTGAAAGGCTAAAAACAACTAAGTCATTTGGTTAGTGAACAAATAAGTAAGTGATGGACAAAATAAGCTAAAGGGGTCTAAACTAGTTAGATAGCTAAATAAGTAAAAGCTAAAACTAATATAATGTTAAAGGTTAAGTGGACAGACAATAACAAAGCTTAACAAGGCAAAAAGAGCTTAAGCCTTTTGACAATAAGCTAGGAAAAGGGCAATAAGCTTAATAATTACCTTATACTACTAAAGCTATTAAGAGAAAATGAGCTTATAAATAAGTGAATAAGCCAACGAATGTAATAAGCATCCTACACTAAAGTTAAAACAGTCCAAGCAAGTTTGAGGCTTAAAGTTTAGCCATCAATAAGCTTCTTAAGGGTGATAAATTTAGGGACTTATTACAATAGCTTATAGAAGCTCTTGATATTAGCCAAGAAACTTGGGCTTTAGATAGCAATTATTAGGGTAAGCATGAGAGCTTAAAAATTCTCCCTTTCACCAGGGGGAGATTTAAGGTAAAATCAAGGGTTATTTGAAGCTTTTTTAAAGCTGTCAAATAAGCTCAAATTAAAAAATAAGCTTAAACAGATTGAGTAATCCTAGTAAAAATTGTGCTACACACATTTTGACTTTTAAAACCATAAAAACGTGCTGAATTTGTTACGGTGAAAAGGGTGTTGGTTTTTTTAACTTTGACACTTAAAAATACTTGGGTTTTGGTTTTTAAACTCAACAAAGTCAAAAGAACAAAGGTTACAGTTGTTTAACACACACAAATAGCACACTTTTTGAAACTAAAACTCAAAAATCCAAGTGCTTATCTAAATAAGCACTTGGGGTTTTCTTAAAAATCACAGTTTCAAAGATGGTTTTAGAAAAATGTTAGAAAACATTTAAAGCTTGAAAAACTCATATAACAGCTTTAAATAAGCTTAAAACTTAAGTTAAACTAGCTAAATGACCATACCAAAACAAACCATTTTGACCCGTTTTCCTATATTGACCAAACTCCCTTAATTTTTAAAAGGACTTTTTAATATTAAAGTAGTTTTTAAACTGAACATTTTGAAGGGGACTAAATTTATACTTAAGCTATTTAAGACATATGAAAGAAAAAAGAAACGCAAATAATACTTGGATAAGCTTGAAAGAAATAAGCACTTCTTGAAGTTTTAACTAAAAATTGCATAAAGTGAATTAAAAACATTAAAAGCATACTTAGATCTAATTATCACTAATAAGCACAACACAAACAGTACTAAAGCTAAGGGGAAATAAGCCAAATAAGTTCTTTTGCTAAGTAAATAAGCAAAATTGAAGAAAAGTACATTAATCTTTGATCAAAAGGATTTTTGAAACCTATTTAAGCTCTAAATCCTACCCCAAGCTTAAAAATAAGGCTAAAATAAGTGAAAACCTCTGCCAATAAAGCCATCCATATCAGCTTATTCATCAAGCTTTTTCCAACAGTACCTTCTGTTTCTTGTATTTTTTTAAGTTTGGTGAAAAATGTTTATAGGACAGTTATAAGATAGTTAAATGAAAACTTAAAAGATTTTAAGAACACTTGACACTTAGAATACAAGTAACAATAAAAAGTTTAACATGGTATTGCATTAAGAGTCGAGTACAAGTACATAAAGAAACTTTTAAACTGAAAATTTAAACTTAAAAACTCTAAAAAATTACACTTGAACTACTTAAAACTACTTCTGGTACAATGGCTTTTACAAAGCTTTAAATAGGAAAATTCGACTAGGCTTTTTGTGTCTTCTCTTTGTCTTCTAGCCTCTGTGCTTTCTTGTAGACACAACAAGAGGGTTGTGTTTGTTGTGAGAGTGTAAAGTCAAGCAAATCCTGGCCCTTTAAATTCCTTGGTACCCAAACTTTTGATCCGAACCCTTGAGAATGTGGTGGATTTATGGATTGCCAACATGGCAAAGTTCCTCTTTTGGTGGGAAAGATAATGGAGGAGGGGGAAGTGATTATCCATGGGGTGGTTTGGGTTGCAGGGTAAAACGGGGGTGGAGAACCCGTGAGTTTGTTGGGGGGGAAAATTAGGCGGGAAAAATAGTTTATAAAGGTTGGGGGTGACAGGGTACAAGTTTGGGGTTTTGACTACTTTAGTCCCTCAAGATATATATCTTGTTGCATCCTCGGTCCTTGTGTTGTTATTGGTTTGGGGGACTTGGCTGTTTAAAGTTACCAAGGGTTATATATGACCCATTCACACCACTAGTCCTTGGGTGTTCAAGAATGGGACACGCTTTGGCAGAATGGCCCCTAGTGGTTTTAACTTTCCCTTTTTGTACAGAATTTACCTTCTCTTTTTTCTTTCCTTTCTTGTATAATATATATGTTTAGGGATTTTCAGTTAAGTCCCTAAAATTTATATTTCTTGTCTTTTGGCTTCGGGGTTGACTTGGGTTGACATTCTGTTGACTTTTGCAGGCTTGGGCTGGGACTTTGTACTTTGTTCTTTCTTACTTGATTTTCTATTCGAGTTTGGTTTTTTTCGTGTTGTGATTTGGATTTGTCATTTTCTTTGTTATACGGTCCTGCACAATACATTTAGCCATATGAAGAGTATATTATGGCTTTTGTTAGTCCGTTTTGGGTTTGTTTGAGCGATTGTTTTTTATGGTTAAAGGTAAATCTCTCTCTCTTTGTTAGGGGTTCTTTTTTTTTGTTGAGAACAACAGGGGTTGTTCTTTTTATATTGTATTTTTTTTTTTTCATTGTTTTCTTCTTTTTTTTTTTTTTGTTTCCGTTTTATGTTTTTCTTTTTTTTGAATTTTGTTTTTTTTATGATTATTTTTATTTATTTTCCTTTCTTTTGTTTTTTTTCCCTTACTTTTTTCTTCCTTTTTATACTTTCATTCTTTGTTATTTTATTATATGATTTCCCTTTTCCAATTTTTCTTTTTATGTATTTCATCCTCCTCCGTTGTTTTGTTGTATGTTGTGAGAGCATACCTTTTACCTTTAAAAAAAGCTAAAATAATCAAAAACGGACTTTAAAATGCCAAAATATACGCTTCTTTTGTAATTGTAATTGTGGCAGTTAGTAGGAACGGATATATCTAAGCAAAAGGACGAAATACATAAGCCCTAAACGACAAAACAAACTCGGTATAGAAAAATAGAAAAGCAAGGAAAAAGACAAAGTCATACAGTCCAAGCCCTAAGCCTGTAATAGTCACAGAAAGTCAACCCAAGTCAACCGGAAGCCAAAGTCATGAACTATTTAAGTTTAGGGACTTAACTTGGTAAATTACCTTTTTAACACATGTATATTGATACACGAAAGCGTTAAGAAATAAGAAGAGAAGGCTGTAAATTCTGTCAAATAATTTCTTGGTCAATAAGGAAAGTCTATACCCGATTCGGATCGGCCATATCTGCCAAAAGTCCTACGACGTAACACCATTGGACCCTTCCGCTGACCGAGCTGAATTGAGGGTGTTACAACACACGTGGACTTGTGACCTTGATTACATTGATCGATGTTGGGTGTTATGTGGTAGTGTAAGATGTGTTATGATGGGATGTATTTTGGATAGTTGAGTGGATAGTAAGATTTCCTTTCAATCTATTATTTGCGGATATCGTGGATACCGGTTGGTATTGTCGTTGCGATTCATAAGTTGGTTTGATAGCTCGTGTCCGTCGAGATACCTAACTCTCGTGTTAGTATTCCTTGTTGGTATTATGATAGAACTGGTGTTCTATGTCCTCCGTTCAACGTTTCGATTTGCTTCTTTTGTCAAGAGTAAGGGTGCTCTTGATTTTTGTTCTTTGATCATTTTTATGAGTGAGTCTCTACGATTTAGTCGGTTCTTGATGTTTCTTCTTAAGTTTTGTTGGTACGTGTTCGTTTTCAAATGATATTTTGGTATTGAAGTTCTTAAGGTGTTTGAAGTCCCTTTTCAAGATAATAGTGTCTTTTGTTTTAAGTCATGCGTTTCAGTTAGTAACACACCATGGAAAACGTTTTTTGAAATAATAATAATAATGTTGAAGTGAATTTTGTATTTAATGAGATATTTGTTAAGTGTCGAAAACTTTGTTTTAAATTGAATTATACAAATAATATGCAACACATTTCTTTTTATAGCCATCCCTTGATTTTTTTTATTGAAGACTATATTTAAAATAAGTTTATTTCATTTAAAATTATTTCTTTTAAAATGATTTACATTATTAACTAATATGATTCTACTGTTTTAAAATGACCGATATAAAGTTATGGAAGATAATTTTCGCGGGTGAAAAATCAATTTTTGTACAAGGTTCGTATTCTTTTTTTATAGGTCGTGATACGTGGTGTTATTCAATAGGTTCCTCTTGCGCCAATGGTACGTTTTTTGTGTCGATGGTTTTGTTTTCTTATCAATGCATACATTCGGTTTGATTTTCTTTTGAGTTTTTGTGATTTTTGAATTCTTACCAAAATTGGTACATGTAAAGTCGTGGTATTTGTTCATAGTTGGTTCGATATTCGTACATTACCCTATTTGATTTATCGTGGTCCTTCGAATTCGTTTGATGTCCGTACTATGTGATCTTAGAGTTGATGTCAGTTCACATCTTCTGAGTTATGCCTATGTGATTGAAGTAGTGAAACGGATGAGTTAAGTTGTTAGAATTAGAAGGTTGGCGTTTCACTATAGATCTAGTACCGTTGGTTATGAGAGGGTTGATATAGTTGTATGAGAGAATTGGTTATGAAGTATAAGGCTGAGAAAGTATGCCATGAGGAGATGGTTAAAATGCCTTTGGTGGATTTGAAGGTGCTTGAGGTTCATGGGGAAACGAACTAATGTGAATGCGCATCTCGTAGGAGTACCGAAGTAGATGAGTCAAAAATATATGATATACATGTATGTGAGTTCCCCAAAGTGTTTTCTAAGGATTTAATAGGTTTACCCCTCGGCGTGAAATAGAATTTCGTATAGAGTTGGTACCAGGAGCGACGCCGATTGCGAAGGCCCATGTCATTTAACACCTACGGAGATGAAAGCGTTGTTGGAATAGTTGCAAAAGCTGCAAGGTAAAGGTTTTAATCGAACTAGTTATTAGCTATGAGTAATCACATGTATTGTTTGTCAATACGTAGGATGGGTCGTTTAGGATGTGCATAGATTATCACGAGTTGAGTAAGATAGATCTTTATTCGGGCTGTCACCAAATGAGGGTGCACGAAGATAAGATTCCAAAGACTGTTTTTAAGATACGTTATGGACGTTATGAGTTTACGGCTATGCCTTTTTGGGTTGACCAATGCACCAGCGATTTTTATGGACGTAGTGAATTAGGTGTGCTAGCCGTATTTAGGCAAGATGTCATCATGTTTAAACGATGACATTTAGGTCTACATAAAGTCTAAGGAGGAGCACGAGTCGCATTTGAAGATGAAATTGGAGCTGCTGAAGAAAGAGAAGTTTCATGTTAAGCCCAACAAGGTCAAAGCGGAGTAAAGAGGAAGCTTTTTGGAAGTTGTTGGAACAATATGGGTAAGGAGCCGATCTTGGCATTACCGGAAGGATCAAACAATTTCGTAGTAATGCGTGGAGCAAGGGTTAGGATGCTTACTTAGACAAAGAGAGAAGGTGATTGCTTATACGATGTGACAACTAGAGATTTATGTGAAGAACAACACGACTCACGTTATGGACTTAGGCGTGATGGTTTTTCTCTAAAATGATAGAGGCATTATGTGTACGAGATAAAGAGTATACGGATCATAAAAGTCTCCAACACATTTTCAATCAGAAGGATTGAATCTGAGGCAGAGACGATGGATGGAGTTATTTAGGGGTTGTTATTGCGAAACCAAGTACCATCTGGGAAAGGGCGAACGTAGTTGTTGATGCATGGAGTAGGAAAGGAGGAGTGAAGCCAAGACAACTTTAAGATATATGTATGATGATCCAAGCTGAGATTAGAGAGAAGATGTTCGTGGTATAGGTTGAGACGTCCAAAGCAAAGAACGCGCCAACAGAGATGTTGCATGGCTTGGACTAACAAATAGAGAAAAGAGATGGTGATGTTTGTAAGTATTAAGCACGATTGGGAGTTGAAAATGAGCCTCAAGGGTCTTCAAGTTTGTTACTACAACTTGAGATACCCGATTAGAAGTGGGAAAAGGAAAGATTAACTATGGATAGTAAATCTAAGTTACCAAGATCGAGTAGTGGATGCGATGCGATTTGGGTGATAATTGATAGACTGACTAAGTTATCCTATTTTCTAGCAATACAAAAAGAATATAAGATGGAGTAGTTGACAAGGTTGTATGTAGATGAGGCAGTTGTAAGACATGGAGTGCACGTGTCGAGTATTCATGATAAAGATGGAATATATATTGAGGTTTTAGAAAGGGATGTAGAAGTCGTTAGGAAAACGAGTAGATATGAGTACTGCCTACCATCCATAGAATAATGGTTAGAGTAAGCGTACTTTTCGGACATTGGAAAATATGTTTAGAGCTTGTTTGAGAAATTTGGTGGTAATTGGGATACTTACTTTCCGTGAGGTGAGTTTTCCTACAGAGATAGTTATCATTTGTGTATTCGATGTGTTTTCATTAGAGGTATTATATGGAAGAGGAGGTAGGTCACCTGTTTTATAGGCTGTGATTGGCGAATGCTAGTCTGCATGTGCCATTGGATGAGATCAAGGTTGAAAAAACTCTTTGTTTTGTTGAGGAACCTGTTGAGCATAGTGACCGTGAAGTTAAAAGGTTAAAATGTAGCAGAATGGTGGTAGTTAAGGTCCATTTGGGCTCGAAGCGAGGTCTTTAGGACTTCAGGTAAACTGAGTATCTACACTTGTTCGTTGAGTAAAGGATCATTGGGGAGTTTTAGTTGAAGTTGGGTACATAAGGTTTCTTGTAGACCTTAGTATGCCCTTAGATGTGTTTGTGTGATTTTGGTTAAAGTTATTTTATGAATAAACTCAAAGTCGACCTGATTCTTCAAAAACGTTAGGCTTTGTAACAACTTATAACTTGGTTTCAAAATAGTTCTTGTTTGATGAGTTGCGAGACCGGGTTGTAAATGATGTTGTTACGCAACTTAAGGTTTTTAACGAGTTTCCTCGATGACGGGCGAGGTTCAGGTAGTTGGATGTTTCTTTTCGTTTGGAGCGGTTATGCTGCTATGCGTACCCTTTTGTGGGCAGGCAAAGTTGTTAGCAGTAAGATATCTTGTGAAAGTTAGTTGGAATTCAAAGTGTAACTTTGAGTTAACATGGGTATGGGAGGACTACTTGAAAGATAGGTATCCTCGATTAATTGTTTGGTAATGATAGAGTTGAACCTTTGGGTTAAATCTCAGGACGAGATTTCCTAAAGGAGGGGATACTGTGACAACCATGACTTGAGCAGGTTAGTCAAACCGTTAGTGTTGACTTATGAATCTGTTGTAATGTATGGTTTATGTGTTTATATGCGTTATGTGGATTGTGTGAGAGTTGGTAATCAATCCATTGAGCGTGATCGTCTCATTGGGATTGGATTGGTGATGGATTTGGTTAAGTTCCTTTCGTTCACTTTTGATGGCAAGGAAATAACTTTTGTGGTTTTGGTGTTTTTGCATTAATTGTGTAACTATTATTACGTATACGTATTTATGTGTTAGTAAAATTAGGTATGAATAGGCTTTAATGGTTAGAATATGAAAGCAATTAAATTTATATTTTTGGAAAGTTAGGTTTAATAAAAATAAAAAGTTATTTATTTTAAAAGCATAGTAAATTACGTTTACGCAAAAAGGTATGCGCAAATAAGCTTAGATTTTTATAAAAACTTAGGGTATTGTAAGTAAATATGTAATTAATAATAAAAAGAAATATATATATATATATATATAGATATAGATAAATGTAATCGGCCGAATAGGAAGAAAAAGAAGGAAAAATAAAGTCCAATTATAACACAACTCTAATTAGGAAATTATCTATACAATATATATATATATAATAAAAGGGACCCTAAGAACGAAATTTTACTCCCTCTTGGAGTATTCGGCTGATCAAAGAAGAAAAAAGAGAGAAAAAAATAAATTTTGCAAGTTAGGAGATTTGGTATTCAAGATTCAAAGATTTAAGGTATAATTCACTATCTTTGTTAATTACCAATCTTTAATAATGTAATAATTATTATGATGGATCAAGGGTTTCTTAATAATATGTAAATTTAAGTTTATAATCTGATTAGGGTGTTTGGTTTTCGATTTAATGCGTTTTGGTGTAAGCGTTAAGGTTTAGAACGCGTTAGAACTTAAGTTAGGGTTTGTGCAGAATTTAGGGCTGTTTTGTTCAGTTGATATCTCGATGATGGTAATATGTTTTATAAAGTTTATGGAGTCTATCAATAAGCTCAGAGAGTCTACTTTTCAAAAAGTCCGGCTTTGTATGATTTTGAGTTCGGAAAGTCAGTTTGTTATACCGTAACAAAAAAGTTGTCAAAGTAGTGAATTCGGGTCAGATTTGGGTCAGATTTCGAGGTGTTAAACCCTTACTTAAAATTCTAATTATGCTTATACAAGCTAAAGAAGTCAAATCCTATGTGTCTATTAACTCTAGTTCAAAGGGCTAAGGATAATTCCTTTTCTAAGTATGTCTGATAGGGTCAAACTTTTTAGTGTTCGTTCAGATCCGAAACTGAGTAGGTAAAAGTTTAATTTTATTTGGGGCACTTAAGAGGGGATATAAATTAGTGGAAAAATCATGGAGATAGCAAAATTAATGATATTAAATGCAAGATTTTTGGTATGATTTATGAGGGTCAGTAGGTAGGGTTTTGAAGTTGGTAAAGTGACGCTAAAATTCTGCGTTTTCTGGTAAAATGTAGAACTTTGAATTAATGTGTAATTGAGATGGTTAAGGTTGGACATGGTGTCGGGGTGACCCATAGGGGTAATTAAACACCTTAGACATCCATCGTGTGATTGTTACATGGGCGTAAGCTTTTGGCTTAGTCGCATGTAACACGTGTTGTTTTGTTGTTTAGATTTGTGCTAGTGTTTGTGGAAGCTGCAAAGCATCAGGTGAGTTTCATAGCCCTTTTTTCTTATGTTTTCTTGAGGTGAAAATGATGCTATGAGTTTAAATGTTTTAGTTGCTATGATTATGTGTTTATATGTTATGTGATACGCTCCATGGCTGTGTGAATCGATTGGAGTCGTTTATGTGGTACGCTCCATAGCTTTGTGATCAATTGGAGTTGTTTTGAGGTATGTGAGTTCGGTTGGAGAGTGGTGTTTACTACTCAATCCAATCCAACTGAAGGGTTGAAATAATACCTACTGACTTTGTGTTCCGATCGGAGGGTAGTGAGCTACCCATGACCCTTTTGTGAGTGATGTGATGTATACGTGGACTGCGAGACACGTATGGTTGGTATGAATTGTTTTAATAATCGCAGCAATTGTATGAAAGTTTTATATGTGTCTTAAACCTATGACTCTCACCAACATTATGCTGACATTTTAAGCATCATTTTTAGGTGAGCCTCATGGGAATAAGATAGAGAGAAGTGGCTAGAAAGAGACCATAGGATGTCATGGAGGTTATTGCTTTTATGTCTTGAATATTGCATTGTTTGAATTATGGATAATTGTTGCATGTCTTTCTATTGGCAAGAACTTTTGTTTCATCAATATAGACTCCTTTTGGATTTGGATTCGTTTTATGGGTATTGTTATGACACTTTATGTCTATACTTTACTTATTTATTGCATGTAGAATTCTCTTTATAGACGCCATTATGTTGTGATGATATCCATCATGTTACGCCTCGCTTTTCCGCCTTGGCGGGGTGTGACAGATTGGTATCAGAGCCTTTGGTTATAGAGAAATAGGTAGTTGAGCCTAGACTATAACCTAGGGGTCCTTCATGTAGATGCATTTAGGGCTTAAGTGTTTAATGCTATAACTGCTATGCTTCTCATCTATTTTTGCATAGCTTATATATTTTATATTTTGCTAAGTTGTCATTTTAGTTATTTTGCCTACCACTATCTGATATGTTATGTATTACTTTCTTAGTATTTTAGTTATGTTTTCCCCCACCCGTAAGAAGTCTCGTTGGGGAACCATTTTCCCAACTGGACTTGAGCGTTATAAGGAGCCTCTTATGGAACCAAAGGAGATAGGATAGTTGATCGTTTGTCGGATGAGCATAGTAGGACTGGACCCACGGAGTCGGGTGATTCTTACGGAGGCAAAGTCAAACCCAATCGAGGCCCAGCATAAGTTTATCCCGTCGTTTACCTCGTCATGTTGTTATTGATTATTTCTTTCGGATATTTCGTATTTTGTAAGTCGTTGCGAGACCTTCGTTCCTTTATGTTGTTTCGACTTTATTTTTATATATGTAAGTAATTGTTTGATGGATCATCCTTTATGTGTTAAGTTAGAGTGGTTTAAGAGGTGCAATGTGGTATATGTGCTTATATGTGAATTATGATTTATATGGGTAATTGTGGAAGTTAGTACACGTGTGAAAGGAGACACTTATAATTATGGTGACCAACATAATTATAAAGGCATCACACATGTAGACTTGTGACCATGATTGCATTTATTTGTGTTTGGTTGTAAGGTGGTAGTGTAATATGTTTTTTTATAGATATGTGTATTCATGAAAAGGATGGTGCTATGGGTAGAGAATTATTCTCTTACCCTAATTGGAGGATATATTAAGCTGAGTTGTATAGATAGTAAGTTTCCCTTCTATCTAGTATTTGTGGATACCTAGTATTGCTATTATAAAGGTTGCTCGTTTGCTCGGTTGTTTGTTCGGATTTCCTAAGTCTAAGTTTAGCATCCCTTCATTGTACTTTGTTAGTAAGGATACCTAATTTTCCTATTCTACATCTCGATGTATATTGGTTGTTCAGAATCTGCTTTTTCAGATATATCCGCGCTTCGTTAGTTCTTTCATTGCATTGATTACTCGTATGAGTATCAAAGGTTTATTCTAAGCACTAATTATTCCTAACATATTAGTGTGGATCATTACTCCCTTCTTTGTATATCACTTGGTTTTCGTAACCCGTTGGCGACGTATTAGCATCGATGCTTTTAGGTTTACTCTGTTGATCGTTATTTTGGATAAGACCTTACATTTTCTTTTGGGTATGTAACGTCTCGCATGAGTTTTCTTATACGAGTTCGTTTGATTTTGTTTTGAGTATATGGTTCCTGTTATTTTCTTTCGTTTTCAAACAATAGAATTGTGTTAGAGTCTATATGGTGTTTTACGATCCCTGTTGGTATTATGGTGTCATTTGTTTGAGTAACATATTTCATAATTGATGTCTAATTATAAAAACTCTTTGGAAGTATTGTGTTAGTGTTTGAGAAAAACTGTGTTTAAAATGATCTTTGTAAATAGAATATGTTTAAATAGTCTATAAAAATAGGATATGAAAATTTTTAAGTGGTTTAATAAATTTTTATTTTTATTATAAAAGCTGGTTTAAAGTTGATTTCATAGGGTAGGTACGATTATACTATTAGATAACCATCTTAGATTTTTTTATGAAAACAAATGATTTTATAAGATAAAATTGAAGACAATTTTATTTATTATTTAAATGATTTTTCTAACTTAAGTGACTTTCTTAATTTATAATTTTTTTTATAAAAACATTATTTAATTTGGTCTTTCGAGTAAAGTCGATAATTGGTATAAGAATTTCCATCTTTCGTATTGATATTTTTTTATGTGTTCATTTGTCGTGGTATGTCTGTTGATTTCTTTCGTTGCGTTTTTGCTAGGTGCATATACGTATCCTTTCTTTTAAAGGATTCTTATGTCATTTGATCCACGTCTATTTGCATATGTGGAATCTCCTATATGCATTCTAGCCTTTGACTCGATATTCGCTTGTTATCCCATTCGATTGTTCGAAACCCTTGGAGTTCGTTGATACCGTTGAGTCATGGAAGCTTTAAAGTCATTGTGGGAATGGACTGGTTGTCCAAAAGGAAGTTTGTGATAGTATGTCATGAGAAGGTGGTTAGGATACCGTTGGAAGGTGATGACATACTTCTGTTCATAGTGAAGTATCAAGGAGTCGGTGAAAACCTAATGAAACGATAGGTAGGTGAATCGAATTGAGTGATTTTCCGTCGTATGAGATTTTATTGGTGTTTCCAGAAGAGTTGTCAATGACCGAAAGCAACTTCAAGTTGAGTTTACGCATAGATTTTTGGTTCATGGTGCGACGCCAGTCGCGAAGTCTCCATATCGTCTAGCACCCTCGGAAATGAAAGAATTGTCTGAACAACTTCAAGAGTTGCAAGATGAAGGTTTCATACGACCTAGTCATTTTCCCTAGGGAGCACCGGTGTCGTTTGTTAAGAAGAGGAGCATGGAGTTCATTTAAAGTTAGTGTTGGAATAATGAGACTTAAGAAGTGTATGCTAAGTTTACTAAGTGTGAGGCAGTGAAGAATTGGGAAGTACCTACGACACCATCCGAGATATGATTATTTTTAGGATTGGCAGGTTACCTACCTACATTTCATCGTAAACTTTTCTAATATATTTAAACCCTTTACTTCCCTAACTTAGAGAAATCAGAAGTACGAGTGGGGCACAGAACGAGAAGAGGCTTTCTAAACTTTGAAGAATGATTTGTGTGACGCTTTGATAAATTAAATGTAGTGGTTGATGTGTTGAGTAGAAAGGGAGAGTGAAACTAAAATGAGTAAGGGCAATGTCCATGACTATCCAGTCAGATGTTAAGGACAAGATATTGGGTACTCCATGTGAGACGTCCAAGGTAGAGAACGCGCCAGTAAAAATGTTGCGTGACCTGGACCAACAAATGGAAAAGAGAGCAGATGATGGTTGTACTTTATAGATTAAATTGTATAGTAAGTATGAGTATGAAATTCGTACCATCCCAGGTAGGTGCAAATTTGGGTGATTGATGCGGGGTTAAGAAGGAAGGAAACGAGAGAAACCTAGACGGTTTGAGGATAGGCTATGCCCTTCAGTATGGAGTAAGAGGAATGATATTGGCAGCCCAAAGTGAGGCGTTCAAGCAAGAGAACGTACTCGCGGAAAGGCTTCATGGGTTAGATTAACATATGGAAAAGAAGGAGGACGAGAGTTTGTACTTAATGGATCGTATATGAGTGCTATTAGTAGGGAATGATGAGAACGGTAGTAATGGATAAGGCTCATGCATCAAGGTACTTGGTACATCCAGGAGCGGATAAGACGTACTATAACCTTAGAGACATGTGTTGGTAGCCACGTGTAGAAAAGGATATAGTTACCTATGTTAACAATTGTTGGATTTGTTTAGGAGGTGAATGATGCAATGTCAAAGACTTTTGGCTTGCTACAACAGCCTGAGATACTTGAGTGAAAAGGGATAGAATCATCATGGATTTTATCACTAAATTTCCAAGGTCAAAGCAGTGAGTATGATGTGATTTGGGTGATGGTCGATAGACTGACCAAGTTGGCTCATCTTCTAGCTATACAAGAGGATTTTAAGATGTGAAGTTGGTAAGGATTTATATTGATGAGACAATAGCAAGGAATGGAATTCTGGTTACAATTAACTCAGATTTGAGATGGATGATTTACATTGTGGATTTGCAGACGTTACAGAGTGTTGAGGACGCTGTTGGATTTGAGTACTGTAAACATCCTCAAGCGGATGGATAAAGTGAACGTATGAGTCAGACTTTAGAAGATATAATAAGGGCATGTGTTATCGATTTGGTAGTAGTTATCATTTGAGCATTCGGTGTGCTCCGTTTGAAGCTTTGTATGAAAATCGCCTGTTCTATGGGTAGAGATTGGAGAGAGTAGTTTTACTAGACTTGAGTTAGTACAAGAAACGACTGATAAGGTAGTGTTGGTAAAGGAAAAGCCCTAAGAGGTGAGAGATCATCAAAAGAACTATGCTGGTAATAGGCATAAGCCATTAGGGTTCGAGGTGGGAGATCATGTGTTATTAAAGGTGTCGCCATAGAAGGGCGTAATGCGTTTTGGAAAGAATGGTAATTAGCACCAAGATGTGTAGGACCGTTTGAGATCCTTGAAACGATTAGCCTTGTTGCTGATAGGTTGAGGTTACCTGAGGAGTTGAGTTGTGTACATGACACATTCCATGTGTCGAATAAAAAAAATAATGTTTGGCGGATGCTAGCCTGCATGTTCCATTGGATGAGATCAAGGTTGATAAAACTCTTCGTTTTGTTGAGAAACCTGTTAAGAATAGTGACCGTGAAGTTAAGAGGGTTAAATGTAGCAGAATGGTGGTAGTTAAGGTCCATTTGGGCTCGAAGCGAGGTCTTTAGGACTTCAGGTAAACTGAGTATCCACACTTGTTCGTTGAGCAAGGGATCATTGGGAGTTTAGTTAAAGTTGGGTACGTAAGGTTTCTTGTAGACCTTAGTATGCCCTTAGATGTGTTTGTGTGATTTTGGTTAAATTATTTTATGAATTAAACTCGAGTCGAGCCAATTCTTTAAAAACGTTGGGCTTTGTAACAACTTATAACTTGGTTTCAAGACAGTTCTTGTTTGATGAGTTGCGAGACCGGGTTGTAAATGACGTTGTTACACAACTTAAGGTTTTTGATGAGTTTCCTTGATGACGGGAGAGGTTTAGGTAGTTGGATGTTTCTTTTCGTTTGGAGCGGTTATGCTGCTATACGTACCCTTTTGTGGGCAGGGAAAGTTGTTAGCAGTAAGATATCTTGTGAAAGTTAGTTGGAATTCAAAGGGTAACTTTGAGTTAACATGGGTATGGGAGGACTACTTGAAAGATAAGTATCCTTGATTAATTATTTGGTAATGATAGAGTTGAACCTTTTGGTTAAATCTCGGGACGAGATTTCCTAAAGGATGGGATACTGTGACAACCATGACTTGAGCAGGTTAGTCAAACCGTTAGTGTTGACTTTTAAATCTGTTGTAATGTATGGTTTATGTGTTTATATGCGTTATGTGGATTGTGTGAGAATTGGTAATCAATTCATTGAGCGTGATCGTCTCATTGGGATTGGATTGGTGATGGATTTGGTTAAGTTCCTTTCGTTCACTTTTGGTGGCAAGGAAATGACTTTTGTGGTTTTGGCATTTTTGCGTTAATTGTGTAAGTATTATTACGTATATGTATTTATGTGTTAGTAAAATTAGGTATGAATAGGCTTTAGTGGTTAGAATAAGAAATAAATGAAATTTCTATTTATGGAAAGTTAGGTTTAATAATAATTGAAATGTTTATTTATTAAAAGCTAGGTAAAATTGCGTTTACGCAAAAAGGTTTACTTAAATAAGCTTAGGTTTTTATAAAAACTTAAGGTAATACAAATAATTAAGTAATTAATAATTAAATAAAAATGTAAAAAAAAAGTAAAGGATAAGGGTTCGGCCGGTTTTGGGTTTAAGGGGGAAAAAGGAAAACAAATCCTACTCTAATTAAAATTGGTAAAAGATATCTATCCTAAACCTTTTTGTAAACCTTATAAATACGAAAAACCCTTCTCCCCCTTGTTTTTGATAGTTCCAGCCGAATTTTATCAAAGAAGGATGAAGAAAAAATATTTTTTTCAAGTTTGGTGATTTTTGTGTTCAAGATTCAAAGATTTAAGGTATAAATTATAATCCTTTGAGTTAATTATCATTAAAAACATGCAATAATTATTATGATGGATAATTAGGGTTTCATAACATCTGTAATTAATGATATAATAAACATATTATAATGATTAGGGTTTAATTAGAAGCTTATGGGTGTAATTGGTTAGGCTTAATTCGCGTTAGAACTTGATTTAGGTTTGAGCAGAATTTAGGGCTGTGTTGTTTCGTAAATATCTAGAGGTTAGAAGCATGAATTGATGTAATTCCAGTTCTTATGATGTATATCAGAGAGTCTAGTTTCCAGAACATCCAGCCTCGAAATTTTTTAAGGTCGGGAAATCATTCAAATGTTGGTTATACCAAAAGTGGTCAAAACAGTAAATACGGGTCAGATTTAGGTCAGATTACGAGGTGTAAAACCCCCCACTTAAAATTTGAATTAGGATTAGAAAACCTACAAGAGTTTAGTTATATGTGTCTATTAAAAATCACCCAAAGGATAGCTTCTGATTTGGAGTCTAAGTATGGTTTTTATGTCCAAACTTTTTAGTGTTCGTTCAGATCCGAAACTGGGTAGTTAAAAGTTTGATTTTATTTGGGGCACTTAAGAGGGGAAATAAATTAGTATAAAAATCATGGAGATATTAAACTCATAATATTGAATGCGTGATTTTTGGTAAAATTTATAAAGGTCAGTAGGTGTGGTTTAGAAAATGGTAAAGTGACACTAAAATTCTGCATTTTCGGGTAAATTGTTGAACATTGAAAAAGTGTGTAAACGAATTGGTAAATGTTGGGCATGGTGTCGGGGTGACCCATGAGGGTAAATAAACACCTTAGACATCCATCATATGATTGTTACACGGGCATAAGCATTTTGGCTTAGTCGCGTGTAACATGCGTTTGTTTGTTTGTATAGTTTTGTGCAAGGAGTTTGGAAATTGCTTAAGCATCAGGTGAGTTTCATAGCCCCTTTTTCTTATGTTTTCTTGGGGTGAAAATGATGCTATGAGTTTAAATGTTTTAGTTACTGTGATAATGTGTTTTAAATGAGGCATGGGCTATACAAGACTATTGTATGTTATTGATACTTGTCAAATATGATATGGATTGTTGTGCTTGAGCGTGACTGTCTCAAGGCATGAATGGATTATTAGTAGTGAGCGTGATCGTCTCATTGCTGTAGATTGTTATGCTTGAGCGTGACTGTCTTAAGGCATTAATGGATTGTTGTGCTTGAGCCTGGCCGTCTTAAGGCATTGTTGTAGATTTTTAATAGTGAGTGTGATTGTCTCATTGTTTTGGATAGGGATATGTTTATGATGTTTGAGCGTGAGCGTCTCAATGTGGATTGATGTGATTGCATGTTAGCTTGTATGATAGTTCGTTGTATGTCCTGCTATGCTATGTTTTATTTATCACTCAGTGATTGAACGCGAGTTATTGGCGTGTCTTAAACCTATGACTCTCACCAACATTATGTTGACGTTTAAGCATCATTTTCAGGTGAGCATCATGGGAATAAGATAGAGAGAAGTGGCTAGAAAGAGACCGTCGGATGTCATGGAGTGTATTGCTTTATTGTCTTGAATTTTGCATTGTTTGGATTATGGATAATTGTTGCATGTCTTTCTATTAGCGAGAACTTTCATTTCATCAATAAAGACGCCTTTTGGATTTTAGTTTGTTTTATGGGTATTGTTATGACACTTTGTGTCTATGCTTTACTTATTTATCTCATATAGAATTCTCTGTATAGACGTCATTGTGTTGTGATGATATCCTTTCTCGTTACGCCTTGCGTTTCCGCCTTGTCGGGGTGTGACAAACGATCTCGAAATGAGAAAGCTGATAGAAACATGTTGATCTCTGTAAGAAATGAAACAAACTTCTTTTGAGAGAAGCCTGAGTAGCTGGGATGGGTTGTGCATTGCATCACTGGGTCCATGATGACTTGTCTTCAATACCATAATTAACTTTGTGATTACTAATAGATTATGCATTGACCCGGTTTCTGCATAAGGTTGTATGAAGGGCTTCTTTCTTTACACCCTTTATCCTTAAATTTCTTTTTAATTCTTCAATGTTATTCCAACGCATCCTCATTATCACCATGTTGGGTTTGTTCTGGTGATAACTCATGCCTTGGATAACATTCTTCCCAATCTCACTTTACTCCTTTTTTCAATCATACCTAAGGACTTCTATTCTATCTACTGTAGTGTTCCTGGGTAGATCCTTCCGTTTTTGGCTGGATCATGGAACAAAATACGTTTTCTTAACCACCTTATAACACTGTAAGAAACAAGAGTTGGTCGGTCTTTGGTATTTCCATAGTAGCCATAAAACCATTGAAAAATCAATCAACGTGTTCGAGAAATCATTTATTACACATTGAGAGTTTTCTTATATCACCAAAAAGCCGCCCTACACATATGCATCATATTATGAAAGAGTTTTGCACATGCGAGGTAAAGAACGCACTTATAATCAAGAGATCTTATCCGTATTATATAAAAACCCGCCAATTTTCATAAATGTAAATATCCATCTATTAAGTTAGATGATGTACAATCTATCAGTTATATATGAACTCACCTTTTTCAGGGAAATTTTTCGCTTTATTACATTACATTACTTACTTTGCCAATATCTCAATGTGCAACATTTCTTGCATAACTAAAGTTAACGGGCTCAGGCAACCTACATATGACAATCCTATCTTCATATATGTCAAGCAATCATCATAATATATCAAGTCAATATCATAATATCATTTTTACAAAGTACATTATTCCTATAATGTACCATTCGCAACGTTATATCAAAACGGGCTTTAAACCGTTATCGGATGCCTCTAAACCCTAATTCCATGAAGGATTAACATCTAAAGTGAATGCACAAGATACTAAAGCATATGTACAAGCAATATAACATCTCATTTGAAATATAAAATCTCTTCAACTCAAAGTACAAATCTCTAAAAGCTCAATGTACAAGTCATTAAGCATGATCTCTAAAATAACTGTTTTACCTCCGTTTTCATTCTAATTTCTTCACCACCACTTGTGTACAAGCTACTACACTCATTCTACAATGTATAAACCCTAAATATTCTATTCATAAGCTTTCATACATCTTTTTATACTCAAAACCCTAATTCAAAACCCTAAACCCTAAAACCGAGCTAGTTTCTAAATCATGACCCGTTTCTTGATTTTTATCTATTATAAACTCCAAAAAACTCTTGAATAAATTGTAATAACATAAATTACAACATTCTCAATCATATTACATCATCATTTCATCATCCTACTTCAATTATTCAAGAAACAAATCTAGAAAACCCTAATTGTACCCTAATTGTAATTTTGACCCGTTTACTCATTTTCAGACCATCTCATTCTCAAACCACCTATCAACTTTTGAATTATAATCCTTTAATATAAATCTTAGGATCATAACCTATCATTCCTAATTAAATGTAACATCAATTTTCAAGCTTGAAAACCCAATTGAGCCCTAATGTACCCAAAATCAGAAACCATTTGCAAAGTACCCATATTGAAAAGTTTTTCTTGCAACCAAGTACCTCAAAAGAACAAGCAACCTTACCTCCAAGCTGCTTACAAGCACCTCTCTTTAAATATCTTCATCCTATATAGTATAAATATGGCACATGGTTCCTTGTTCTTCCTTTTCTTAGCCGCGGCATACAAAGAGAAAACCAACACACCAAAGCTACTTCCTAGCTTATAAAACTCATACAATAGCTTCTCCCCATCCCTACCTAGCTTATAACACAGTCCCATCTCATATTACAAGCTTACCATTGAGCTCTAAAAAAGGGGCCATTCCGACTATAAATAGGGACCCCCCCCCGGGGGCCCCCCCCCCCCCCCCCCCACCCCCCGGGGGGGGGGGGGCCCATAACAATTCATTTTTCTTCATATCCCCCACTTCCTCCCTCTATAACCCAATTCATAGAAGCAATATAATCCAAAGTGGATGTCTTTTCTCTAAGAGATCCTAATAGGTCTTAAATAAGGTCATGTTCAGAAAGGAATCAAAAGAAAACAAGAAACGAAGCCCTGGAGTCGTTATTCTAGGCGTACGAAGCTAAAAGTCCCGATTTCGACCCGTTTCTAAGCTATAAGCTCAAACCAGGTTCTCTAAGCTTATATTCTGTATTCATGCCGTCATAATGTTCATATGATCATGCTAAAATCATAATATAAAGCTTTGAACTCAAAAACCTATGTGTTTTACCTTTTTGATCCAAAACCGTACACCCGAAACCCTAATTTTATGTTTTTGCTTAATCTATAAGCTAAGCTTGTAAACTATTATTATAATCTATCCCAATAAGCTTAACTAACATTAAAATAAGTGTTTTGATAAGTCATGAAAGAATTTGAACTTAAAATCCACGCGTTTTCATATTAAAACCCTAATTTGACCCGTTTTGCTTCCTAGCTTAACGGGTCGTTATTTTAAACTTGCTGATTCGCAGACGGTACACACTTATATAGCAACCCTAATGCAGATTCTAACCGAATGCCCTTGACCAAGGCAAAAGGTCAAATTCCACAAAAGGATAAAATACACAAGAAAGAATCAATTATAAAAAGATTCCGTAGAGATAATCCCCCGGTCGTATGTCCCAACGAGGCTGCAATTGAAAGTACATCCTGGTTTGATGAGAAATTGAATGATGGAAAATATATGGATAATGATGAAACACTGATATAATTACAACTAAAATTAATTAAATAAAACCTAATTTAATCTACGGGAAACAGATATAGGAAATGGGGATCTTAAAAACTACGGGAAACAAAATTAGTTATAGGGAAATCCTAAAATTAAATCTACACTAAAATACGGGGAACAGAATCAGGTATCGGGAAACCTAAATACTAAAAATTTAGATTAGGCTAAAAATACTTAACTAAAATAATTAAAACTAATAAACTAAATTAAACATGCAATTATAGACTACCGGGAATTAAATCGCAAGCTAAAACTAAAAATTACAAAAATAAAGTCATAAAATTAATTTTAAAATTTAAATAAATTAAAAATATTCTAACTTAAAAGAAAATGTAAAAATTTTCAAAAACGGAGTTCAAAAACGAACAAAACGGTAAGAAACGAAAAATCCGGGCTCGTAAACGGGCCCGGAACTGAATTTTAAGCAAAAATTACCCTACACAAGTTTTTATATTTTTAATATAAACTAACCGATTAAAGAAAATTTTATAAAAAAGAAAAATAATTTTTTTGTTAATTTTTGTATTTTTTATGAATTTTCTAAGATTAAAAACTATTTAAAACTAATTAAATATAAAAAGACAGAAAATATAACTACAAAAAATCTGAAAAAATCAAATTAAATAAAGAAAAAGTTGAGGAATCTAAAAATATAAAAAGCCCTAAAAGTTACTGTAGCATTTTATATTAATTAAACTAATTAAATCTAAACCTAATTTAAATTAATTAAATTAAATAAACTAACTAATGTTAACCTAAGGGACTAACAGTGAAAGGACAAAAGGACAAACGGGGTAACAGGCTATCTAACTACAGGGACTAACAGAGGTAACTACAAAAGTTAAAATTACACAATTGGTCCCTGAGAGGGAACCCGATTACAACCTAAGTCCTAAGTGCTTATTATCAAAAAGCTATAAAAGAAAAGTTGTTAAGGGGCTTAAGGGGAGCATTTTTCATAAAAGGTGCACAAGCTGAAAGGGTCTAAATAAGCTAAAAAAGTGAGCTTATTGGGCTGACAGAAGCTTATTAAGCTTACAAGCTTATTTTACTTTCTTATTGGGATTTTAAGCTGCAAAATAAGCTAGAAACTAATGGAATAAGCTACTAGGCCTAAGGGTGTCCTAAATATAAGCTAGGTCACTAGATTAAGCCCTAGAATAAGCTAAAAATGACTTAAGCTATGTTGACAGTTTTAACATAAAACAGAAAAAGGTGGTTTTTAAGCCTAGATTAAGTTAAGTTAGAAAGGTAATTAAGCTAAGCTACTTTGGGGGCTTAAAGAGCACTTAATAAGCTACAACTAAAAGCTAAAAGATACTAGGTCCTAGTGGAGCAATAAGCTGGAAAAGGGTGCTGAAAATTGGTTTCAGCACCAGGGGAGAAACAAACACAGCCTTAAGGGCTTTTTGAGCTTATCTTAATAAACTCAAATGAGCTTTAAATGATATAAAGAATGAAAACAGATCAAAAGGCCATAGGGAAGAACTTATTTCCAAAAGATGAGCTTTTAAAACTTATAAAAACATGCTGATATTTGGGCTTAAACTTGAGGGTTCTAAAAAAATGCAAAGCAAATTTTGACTCAAACTTAGTCAAAGTAAAGAGGGCAGGAACAAAGTGCTTGGTAAATGTGGCTAGAAACAACACAATAAGCACACAAAGAGTGTGCTTAAACTGCATAAGCAGCTTAAGCCTTTAAGCTCAAGTTGGGTTATTCAAATTTTGACAGAAAACCAAAAGGACTTAAAAATTGATTTTAAAACTAAAAATGGATGTTTTAGTGGCTTGATTAACCCCACACACTCAGCCAAAGTTGGCTGAGTGTGCTTGACCCATGACAAACTCAGAATCACCCATTTTGACCATATACCAAACACCCCCTTATTTTATAAAATCGAGTTTTCACCCTTTTTTAAGTAAATTAAGGTTGAAAGAATTGATTGTAAGTATGTTTTAACAGCCTTAACACACTCTTAGACAAGATTAAACATGATTAAAGAACAAATATGAGGGTTGAAATTTCGACAATGGCAACTTCAAGAAATTCTTAACTTTTTTATTAAAAACAGAAATATTACAACATAAGCTTAAAAAAGTAAACTGAATACACTTAAATTTAAAAGAAAGACTTGAAATTGGAATTAAACTAAAAAAAACATAAAAACAAAGTCGTCGTTTCTTTGGCTTGGTCTCTTTTGATTTATAGAAGCTCTCTCTCTTCCTTCTTCTTCTTGTTGTGTTTGTTGTGTGTGTACAAAGCTCAGCATCAAATCCTAGCCCTCAGATGAGAAGTGTGCTTCTTTAAAGCTTAATCCCGCCATTGATTTACCTTGGGGGGAGGGGGGATTGCCAGCGTGGCGTTTAAACAAGTTAGTGGGTGTGGGTTTAGGTTGGGACTGGGTAAACGAGTGGTTTGGGTAAGAGAATGGGTGGTATCATGTGATGTTGAGGGGTTCTAGGGAGTTGGCGGGAAAGGGAGTGAGGGGGGAGTCGTTATTGGCTGCAGGTTTTTAAAAGTTTGAATGTTGGCAAAAAGAAACCCTCATGTTTCATCTTATTGCCCTTTTCGTTTTGCCCCTTTTTTTCTTTAGTTATAAACAAGTTTGGGAATTGGCATAAACAGCCCTTGTGTTTTATAAACAAAGAATTAAAGAAAGAATGAGCAATTGGCAAATTCGGTCCTTGCTTTTTATAAAGAGATAAAGGTTTTGGAAAATTGCAAATTCAGTCCCTTTCATGTTTAAAACACTTTTCTTTTATAAAACAATTTTCAGAATTGACAATTTAAGTCCCTAAGGTTTTATAAAAATTGTTTTTGGGCCAGTATTGGGCTTGGGTTTGTGTATTGGGCCCAATTGGGTTTATTTGGGCCCAATAAGGTTTGTGGGCTTGTATTGGGCCCAATTGAGTGTGTCTGGGCCCAATAGGGTTTAGGCTTTTGTTATTGGGCTTTTTAAGGCCCAATAAGGTTTGGGTGGGTTTTGTGTGTACAATGGCTGAGATTGGCTTGTTCAAGGGCTAGGATCGGGCCTTCAAAGTCTTCATAGTCTCTGTCAATTGCACACAAATGGGCTGTTGTCATTGATTGAGGGCCCATTTGGTCTTCACAGTCTTCATCAATATACTATTGGGCTTTCCCGGCCCATCAGATGGGTTGAGATTGCAACCAATAGTATTCTTCAATTACGGCTCCGGTTTTGACTGTTAATTTGTTGAGTTGACTTTGACTTTGACTTTTCTGGTCTTTGGCTTTGCTTTGGCTTTGTCCTTCACAGCTTTTCCATTCCGTGTCTGGTTTTGTCATTTTTTTGCATTGTTTTCTGTCTTTTGGTGTGATATCCTTTTCCTGCACAACACAAGTGTAAAACAAACATATCTTTGGCAGTTTCTGTCTGTTTTTGGTCATTTAAGTCCGTTTTTAATGGAAAAAGGTATGTGTATTTAAGCACATACCAAAATCCCCCATACTACGACATTGCCGTGTCCTCACGCAATGCTATGAAGTAAGCATTTACGAAAACTAAGACTCTTGACCCCCTCCGACTAATAACTTTGAAAAGTAGCAAAGTGTTTGTCAAAGGAAAGAATCAATAGCTTCGACAAATCCCGATTAACACCATTATTTTGTATGTACATTGACTACTCTAATTTTTTTGGATTTTTGAATGGTTTGTCTTTCTTATTTAACTCACAATGGGATCATAGAGTGAGAAACGTCCATAGAATGATCTACGGATGTCCTGACGGAAAATTTCATCGTCCCCGATTTTTCACTAGTCTTAAGCCAAGCAATTAAACGAGATCATTGTCGATATAAGTTTAGGTGTAAAGCCCTCATACTTATGACTTGTGAACTTTTGAACTCCCGACATGGATAAATGATTACGTGTGTGTGCTCGATTTAACTCAACCATAGATCAACTTATTCTCATAGTCACAAAATGAATCGTGACTCAAAGCAACAATTTATTAAGACTTTGCAACTTGATTTTATAGAACTTCAAAATTATTATTATTATTTTTTTTTTTTAACTTATTTATGTGTTTAGAGCTTATTTGACAGCTAAAAATAAGCTGTCAATATGCCCTTGAGATTTGCCTTTAAAAGCTCCCCTTGGTGCAACTGGGCGTGACTTTAGGCTTATTTATTCTAGCAGTTAAGAGCTCAAAAGCCCAATGATCTTTGTGCTTATTTTAAAAGCTTATAGGGGCCAATTGTTAAGCTAAGGTTTCAGACTTGAAGAGCTTATTTGATGTCTTATTTTTAAGTCCAAACCTTGCTTTTGGCTGTTTTGAAAACCTTAGGTGTAGAGTCAGCTTATTTTTCCTTAAGGCTTAGTCAGCTTATTTTATAAGCTCCTTTTAGCTTTTAATAGCATTTTAGGTTAGTTTAAATAATTGTTTAGCTTATTTACTCTTTTTTAGCTTATTTGTCCAAGTCTTAAGCATTTTTAGCCTTTTAAGCTCACTTTAAGCTTTTCTGTCATAATAAGCTTCCCACAGCTTATTAGGCCTTAAGCCTTTAGACTTTTAAGCTTATTTAGATTAGTTTAGCCCCTTTTGCTTATTTTTCCTTTTCCTAGCTTATTTGCCTAAGTGACTTAGTACATTTTAGTTTTAAGCTTTATTTTTAGTTTCTGTCAAAAAATAGGCTTAATTTCTAGCTTATTTAGTTGTTAAAAGTAGAAAGTGTCTTTGTTAATGTTGTGTAGTATAAGCCCCTTAATAAGTTTGTAGTTTTAAGTTTTTGCTAATTCTCACTTTTTTCAATAAGCTAAAAATAAGCTAGATCGTAGGGTTGGTTTTGTAATCTTTCAATAGTGTAGGGTTACCCGTTTGCACTATGGTGTAAATTCACCATAGTTTACCCGCCTACCCTTTAGTTTCATTTCTTACATTTCCTACCCTAGACTTTTCGAAACCAAAAAAAAAGGGGAAGACACTTGGCCCGGGTGAGCAAGACTCGAACCCGGGACCAAGCGATACATCCCCTTTATAACACCACTCTTACCACTGCGCCCTTGGGTCTTTTTCGTTAAAGACTCAAGGGCTAACATATTTAAGGTCATTTTGACCAAATAAGCTTATAAGCTGTATAGCTTATTTTCGGGGCTTATTTCTTTAGCTTATTTGTGTTTCTTATTTTTCGTAGGAACCTTATAGAGTAAAGTATTTTTAGAAAAATTTTCAGAATTTTTTGTAATCGTTTAATATTTTTTACAATTTAATTTAGTTAAAAGTTTATTTAATTCATAAAAAATACAAAAATTATCAAAAAAATATTTTGCTTTTTTTATTGATAAATTTCTTTTATCTCTAGTTTGTAGGAAAAATATAAAACTTTTCGTTAATTTTTTAGGGTCATTTTTTCAACTTTTATCTTTTCAAAGATCGGCGTCCGGGGTCGGGATTTTGTTTTAGACTCTTGTTTGGAGTCAAACAAAATTCCGTTTTCGGCTCTAGTCTTTTTCATTCTTCGTTATTTGATCCATTCGAGTTGTTTAGAAGTGAAACTTCTCGCTTAGGTTTATTTTCTAAAGAATTTAGGTTTTTCCCCCTATTGTTCGGGATTGGGACCTCGTTTTTCTAGTTTAATCTTTCATAATTTCTAGGTTTTTCTTTACAACGTTTTTTAGTTCGTTATTGTTTAATTTTGACTTTTCAATCTCCTAAATCAATTCCTTCATTAAATCAAATCTTCGATTGTCATCGATTTCCATTCCAGCCTCGTTGGGGATAAAGACCGGTGAAGTTATACTACTTTGGGTTTTATTGATCTTGGTGGTTTTTAACTTATTTTATATTTTATATCTTTATTATATATTTTTATAGTAATTTCGGGGTGAAATCCAGCCAATCATTATACCTTATTGTTTCTTCTTAGTTAATTATGCAGTAAAATGGTTTTTTGCCAAACACCATGGAAGGTGTACACTGTAGCTTGTATGAGTATGCGTTTTAAGTCTATAAAGAGAGAATTGTAAAATTTCTTTGTAGATGTAAGTTTGTTCAGTTTTGTTGTTTGTGTTTTTGTGTACTTTTAGTTGACTTTTCGACCAGTGAGAAGCCGTATGGGGGGGGAGTGGGGGGTGGGGGGTGTCAAGGCGGGGCGGTGTGGGGGGGTAGGTGAATGGGGTCACATTTTGAGCGATGATGGCTGTAGCGGATGGTGCTGTGGAGGAGGGGCAAGCTTGCTGTTATATGATTTGTTGTTTGCAGATTATTGATTGTATTTTTTATTTGCTTGTAACATGTATAGCTTATTTTTGTTGCTAAATCTTAGGGAGCTAGTGACTTTAAATTTTGTTTAAGCTACAGGGTTATTAAAATTTGGAGGTGGGCGAGGTTATTCATAGAAGTTTTTATGTGGAAAATTGTTTTGTGCTTGTTATTTCTTTGTAAACTAAGGTTATGGAGTAGGATTCTTAGGATGGTTATTTTTTTTCACGCAAGCAATTTTCTTCTTAAAAATTTCAGCAAAATAAGCTCATCATTTCTAAAGTGATTAATGCCTAAAGCAAGCACTATAAAGGTTATTTTGTTAAGTAAATTGGGACTTTGTTGATTTCGTTTTTAAAAATCATCAACTAATTAAAATAAATTGGGCAACTACATATAAGTATATGATATGTAAATGTCCTTATTTCTCTTAGAAGAGTAGAAAATGAACAAAGTTGAACTTCAATTTGACACTGTATCATTTACTTGGCTTATAGTTTTATATAGTGCTCTTTTAGCATGCTCAGCTCACTTTATTCTTTTGTTCAAGCTTTTTTATGTGTTAAACTTGTTAAAATCCTGTAGTACTTGCATAAACTTATACAAATTACGCTAAAATAAACTAATTGAAAAGGCGGTATACCAGAAACAAATGCATAAATCAGTCGACATTATGTGTGGACAAATGTTTTTGGCGTATTGTTCTTTTTTTATTTTTTCACTGTGTATGATTGGGTCATTATTTTTGGCATCACAGTGTAAAGATGTAGTGGTGTTGTATCAAAAAACATAGAAAGTTAAGATTCTTTCTGCACCAACCAATAATATTGGCACACATTATTTTTCCCTTTGTGGAAATCCAAAGCTGTTTGGATTAAAGATTTTAGCCATACTCATCATTGAATTAGTGATGTTCATGTTTGAATTATCGTTTGCCATTATTGTTTTTGAATCCTGCTAATAATTTAAACTTTTAATTAGTACAATGGTGTTGGAGTTGTAGAATGCTTAGATGGTATGTGTTTAGGTGCGTAATATGTTGCTGTTATTGTGGTCATCTGCCTGTTTTCATGGCAGGTTTAGATATGGCTATTAGAGTCATGAGAAAGATATAAAAATTCATGGTTGCTGTTCCAAGTATTGTGAGCATTGTTGCTAAATTTGTAACCTACTATAATACATTATTATCTGTTAAACATGTAGGAATGACAAAAATATTTTGTAGTGTAAGTATATTTTGTGATAGAATAAAGGAAGCCGAAATGTTGTTCTTTAGAGCAGTTGTTTTTAGTTTTCATGTATAACTGAAAATTTGCAGGTATATAATATAGCGAAAGTATTAGGTTAGAGTTATGTATTGTAGCGATTTTTGATGTATAATCCTACAGTATGAGGCAGGAACTGTCAAAACACCAATAGTGTAGAGATAAATATTGCAGGAATCTTTGTGTCATTCACTGTGGTATTGTACATGATTTTTTTTTATTTTGTAGTTTTTCAATAATGATGGTGTTGTTGAATAGCTATCTGATTTGGCCTATTTAAAGGAAGCCATTATACAGGTTATATGTGTATCTGATTTGTGAATTCATATATGCAGTTATATTGTTTAAAATAATGGGGCCTATATACCAAGTACAGTTTGTTATCCACACAACCAAAACCTCCCCTTTTGTGATATTATTGATTAACTTATATACAATACAAGACGCGGGGTTAGTCCCCAAATGGGGTGCTAAACAATAATTACCAGACAGAAATATAAGGCGTGTCCATATAGGTAGTTCAACCTTCTCTACAACACAATAACCCAACACCTCAGACAAAAATATTTACAGCCATACCACTCATTACAGCCTTATCTCACACTGTATGTGTAACGTGAGTGAGATACAGCTTTTTAAAGTGAGTTGTTTTAAACCATATGAACAACGATCTAAGACTGGGAGATACAAAGATAAGATGACGTTGTTTAACTGAAACCTAGCAATTGATGTGCTTTATATAGTCATCCAAGATATACTTTATCACCTCTATATTTCAATATTGATGAAAGTAGCACAATACTTATTGATGGTGCTTGTATAATGGAAGGAAGTTCCCTGTTTACATTAGACACTCATTATAACAAAGTATAAACATAACACTTGGTTAGTTGATAAATTCAACATCCTCCCTCAGAATAAACAAGTGAAACAAAACTTTGGGAGTAACTATCTTGTACTAAGGTTTGAACCCAGTACATAATTAGAACAAATACCAAGTATAAAATACTTGTTAGTTTGTATTATTTCTTCAACACCCTCCCTCAAACTAAACAAGTATAACTTGTTTAAGGATAAACAGCCTGCATAACTTTTAAAGTTATGCAATTTTATTTTATACTTTTTTTTATTTTTAATTTTGACCCTTTGAGAACATTTTCCTCTAACAGTATTAGCAACTATTAAAAGGTATTAAAATAGGATCAAAGAGGAATAAGACTTCTGAGCACCTTCATTTTAGATGGTGAAGCAGCAAGAATAAACCGGTCACTAAAACAGACCCATAAGCACCTTTCCATAGCAGCAAAAGAGCATACTATGACACATGTAGAAAAATCAGCATCAAGAAACCACATTTGTTTGCAACTTGCATTCATAAAATAACCAATGGAGATCAACTCAGAATCAACCGGAAGAATCCCAATGATTTCTCCCATATCGATCGAATCACTTGATTCTACAATAAAAGGCAAAATTCATAGTCGTTTTATTTTGATAAAGAGACTAGAATCAACATTAGAAAATTGATTGCAACTTGCAATCTTAATAGAACCAATCAGAATACACATTCTGATTAAAAGGGAATTTTCCGATTTCACCAGAAGAGCCAATCAGGTATCAATCTGAAGAACAGGGAATCATAAGATTCACATAGCTACAGACAGAGTGCAAGCTTCTGGAATACATAGAGAATTCACATAATTCTCTTACAAATACAAGGACAGAGTATAATTTTGATACATTGAGAATTCAATAATTCTCTCAAGATTTAGAAAAAGGTACAAGACAGAGTATCAACTTCGAATACATTTGAGACCATTGCAATAATTTCTCAAAGAATGCAGAAAACACACATTCTGAATAAAAAGGGATCATAAGATTCTACCAAATCAGAGCACATATCTGAAGAAACAGAGATCACAAGATTCTCAAACAGGGAAAACATCCTGCTACAAGGTTACCACAAGGATATATAAACCTAATAGTCCTTAAAAGGACAAAACATTCAATAATAGAAAACAACAGGGAAACACATCCTGCAACAAGGTTTACCCAATGGATAAACCTAAGAAGTCCTAAAGAGAACAACAACTCTATAATGAGACGAACATTAAGACAAACCACTCAGTCTTAAGCGTTTCTATTAGTATGGCTGCAGAGGGACAATGACTAGTTTTAAGGTCAGAAAATTGCCTTTGATGAGTCATATCATCTAATTGCGGTTACAGAGTCAACTTCAGGTGATGGCATTTGTGCATTCATGTTCTTGAAGGGACGTACCTTCCAAACAGGATGATGCTCTCTACATCCTTAGGTCTTAACAGACATTTGGATATCTAAGACTAGACAAGAATGAGCTTTATTTATTAAAGACAATATCATTAACAGATTGGTTTATTTTAAGAAAGAAAACTAGTTTGATAATATACTCACCATTTATTGAGGTTACCACAATTCTTGTTTTCAAGGAAAACAGTTTAGAGGCACTTTTTTAATCACAAGAAATCAATCAGAAACATTTTACAAAAGGATGTCATTGACATCCAAAACATCTGAAAAAGAGAGATTAGGTTTGTTAATCTGCACCAACACAAAGGTGACATGCCAATTAAGACTGAGCAATGTAGCCTGTTAGAAAGGGAAATGACAGCAAGCCTGATCAATCAGAAAACATTTTACAAAAGAGATCATTGACATCCAAAACATATTACAAAAGAGAGATTAGGTTTGTTAATCTGCAAAATACACAGGTGACATGCCAATTAGATGAGCATGTAGTCGGTTAGAAAGAGATATGGCAGAAAGCCTATTATGAAGGTAGGAATCACATCTAAAATCATAAGCACCTTGCTAGAACTTAGCAGGTGTCTATGTTTCACATCATAAAGAACGGTTTTCGCTGCATGATTCTCCAAAAACAGAACGACAAGTCATAAACTTAGATTTTAAATCAATTGATTGAAAATCAGATTATGATATTCATTTAACATTGAAATAAACATAGTTAGTGAATAAGAACAATACACATAATGGCAGATAACAAAACCAATTAACACAACATAAGCTCTCAAAGACAACCATGACAAATAAGACATACAACAGAGATGAATAATCTCAACAACACATACAACATAATGCAAGGCTAACAACAAGGATAGACAATGCATGATAATAGATAAGCAGAGCAAGACTAACAACAAGGATAGACAATGCAGACACTTAACAACAGACACGAGACTAATCATATAGAAAGACTAACAACAAGGATAGACAATGCATATGTAAGCAACTATGTTTGAGGCATTAAGCCAACAAGCCAAACAAATAGAGGCGACCATCACAAGACAAAACTACAAGCAGTCAATACAAAGACAGTAGGCTTTTATAACCAATTACCAGAACAAACAGATAATACAGCAGACAACAAATAAACAAACAACAACTGACTGTCTATGAAGAGACATCAACAACAAACAAAAAGACAGATAGACATATAACATGAACCACCAGAACAATACGCCAACAGGCCATAAAGACAATTAATAACAAGAAGTTGGATCATGATAAGAGAACATGTAGCAAAGTTTACCTTAAACAAACATGAACCATATAACCAATCATAATACCAACCAAAATATGCAATTAGCAAGAAGAACATCAACAATGCATGCTATTCAGACACTTCAAAGAGATTACTAGTCAAACAATAATAAGATACTAGAAGATAGGAACCAGGAACACATTTAAAAACCCCAAAAAAATTATAATGATCAAGGAATTTTTAATCCATAACCAATAAACATAGCCAGTTAAACAAGGGCTCAAACCAGGATACACAAACAACAAGAAAAAGTTAGACAAAGCCAAAGCAGAGAAGATAACAAGGACATAAGACAAGGATATCATTTCGCATTCAACCAATCATAGCTAACAGTATAAACATAGAAAAATAAAGGCATTTAACCACCAGATAAGCACAGATAAGAGACATAAATGAAGGATTATCATTAACAACCCCTCGAGTTTACAGTTTGAAGGGATTGATAATGAAAACAGGATAAGACAATGAAACAAGTAAAGGATTTAATCTTAAAACACATTAGACGAGACCAGGCTTGAGAATACATACTAAATCAGACAGATGGCAACTATTTTTTTAAAATCCACATTAACAGACAAGGTACTAACAAGAAGGCTTACAAAAGAAAATAATCAATGACACATCAATCATAAAACAGACATCTTAATCACAAAACACATAACAAGACAGAAACATCTGAGCATGCAAATAAGCAATCAACAGACAGTAATAATAAGAAGACGCATGGAACAAAGATTTACTCAGAACTTAACTAAAATATATTAGTCATAGAACCATGAATGCAAATGCTAAACATAAAGCAATCAACAAAACAGACATATCATTCAACAAGGAAAACTTAACGTAAAATATTATAAGGTTTAATACACCCTCTGTTTAAGTATCTAATGGGGGGGGGGGGGGGGGGGGGGGGGACAGTAGCTAATGCAATAGACATAGGAACAATCAATGCAATGTGGAAAACTTAGACATCAAAACAATCAATAAACACCAACCACAGATTTTAACTTTGATAACTATCAGCAGAAGGCAAACATAAAAACAAAAAAGGAAAAGCTTCAAAACTTGCTCAAACAAGAGATAAAACTCAAACCTAGTATTCATAAGAATTAGGTTTAATTGACAAGCGTGGCCAGAGCAAGTTTTTCATACCACTCAGAGATGGCAGATCAAGATTGTTAGCACCACTTTAATTTAACCTACTAATTAAAAGAAAAACCCTTAGAATAAGAAGGAGAAGAAACAAGAAAACAACTTGCAGAGCTTTAATGCAGCGGAATCTAGAACTACACTCCCGCTCCTTAATTCACTTAGTTAAAGGATGCAAATAGTGAAGTTATGCCCATAATCAATCTGAACGGAAGGATAACGCAATTAGAAAATTAGGGTTCTTGAAACCCTATTAATCACAACACAGATCCCAATAGAGACCAACAGATTAATATCACCATGCAGTTTGCGAATTTCAACCATAATCGACCATAACATCAACTGAACAAAAAATTCCCAAAATTTTTTGAACTCTTAAAGTTCCTAAACTATATGAATCAAGAGCCAGGCTCTGATTCCATGTTAAAATTCTTTGGGCAATACCTATAAGATCAGTTTTGATTATACACAAACACCTCCCCTTTGTGATATTATTGATAAACTAAACCCTAATGGGCTTTACAAAACGTGTATAAAGATCATGCATATCCTTTCCTAAGATATCTCATAAACGGTACTAACTATTTTTATACTAACGGTATCAAGTATCTGATCAGTACTAACATTTTGTACTGTCAGTACAAATTATAACTAACGGTACTAACTAATATAACTAACAATACTAAGTCAGGAATGCATAATTCCCAACAGTTGGTTTTGTATATTTCTTATGTGATTTTGCAGGGTCTAACAGCAAGGGGGGCGGAATTCAAAGTCACCTTTCTTTGTAACTGTATGGTAAGATTACCGCCAATGGCAGCAATTACGGCGTAACAAATCTTACTTACGCCGTAATCATTAAAGTTGCGGCGTAATCCTTCCCATGGTTACGGCGTAACTAAACTTAATTAAAAATTTAAAATGTTCATCCACATGATTACGGCGTAACTCAATCCTTGGTTACACCGTAATCCCTTCCTGCAAATCATTAAATCGAAATTTTATAAAACCGTGTATATTGGTAAATAAACTTTGTAGGTATGTTCTCTGGAAACCCTCACGAGACTTCGCTCGTCCACCTGGGCCACCAAGTGGTTTAAAAGGCCTGTTTCATACGCTAAATGCAACCGTGATTCCTATAAAAGTGAGTTAGGTTTATTTGTACAGTTTTGTATATTTTGTGCTATGGTGATTTTTGTCCAGGTTTATGCTTTTGGTATTAGTCTTTCTTGCAGCTATACAGGTGATGCACGGGATGAGGTGCTAGGTTGCTAATCAATCTGCAAGGAATCATCCCGAACCGGTCTAGTCGAATGCTTTATAGGATAATGAAGAAGTTGCCTGTGATGATGGATGTTGCTCGAAGACGAAGACTTGGAGCATTGATTAGAGCATGCTGTCTCTTCATATCACCGAGCAAAATCCAGGGGAGTAATCAGTTTCATTTCTAACCCTTCCTATTTAAATTTTATATGCTTATGTTTAACTCAAGTGGGGGAAAGGGATTAGAAATAAACACCCATTTGATTATACTTGCCTTTTTTTTCTAGTTTATTTTCAAAAATGTTTCATTAATAAAATTCTGACATGTTTTTCATTACTTAACTAGTTAAGACTACTGAGCACACCTACCTTCTTATTCCATTGTATGAGGATAAGCCTTTCCGTTTTCCCTTTATACATAAATTTATTAAAAATGAGTGTGTCGGTGGCTGTAGTAGACATTAGAACTTGGCCTGGTATATCTTTTCGAGACTACCATAATGAGCATTACACCTGGTGTAATCGGTGTAGCTGTGATAAAAGGCAAATTTTAGGATTAACCCCAAATAGCCCATCCTTGTTATGTTTGTGTATCTTGACTTTTCACATTGATTAGTCAATCCCCCTGTTAAACCATTTGTTGCACTCATTATAAGTGCAAGATACCTCTAGTACACCCTATTGAGCCTTTCCTTGTGTTTAACCCATATGTTATTTCGTTACACCTATCACCTTAGCCTACCCTGTAGTTTCTTAGTCCATGATCGAGAAGTTGCTAGTTAATTTTGGGTTTTACTGGTAGAAGTTGCGGGGTAAGATAAAGGGTATTTGAAGAAAAGATGGGTTTTGAAGACAGTTGATCTCAAGTGGGGGGGGGGGGGGGGTGGGGGGGGGGGGGGGGGGGGGGGTGGGGGGGGGGGGAGGGGGGAGGGGGGGGGGGTGGGGGGGGGTGGGGGGGGGGACGCGCTCATGAATATGGGGGGGGGGTTGTCTGTATGTAATTTATTATATCCTTTCTTGGGATAACAAAAGAGAATAAAGAAATGCAAGCAAGTGTTTATTACTAATCATCATTATAAATCAGCTTATTTGTGTCCTATTGTGTAGTATTTATTCTCTCTCCGCCTTTCCAGCTGGTGATGATTTCGTCTTTCACAGGTATTCTTAAAAACCGGTGACTTTCTATACTCCTCTTTTCTATATAAGTTAAAATTAGTACAATGAGCAATGTACAACTCAAGTGGTGGGAAGGTGAGATAGAAATGAGTAATTTTGTGAGATTATGTGCTACTTGGACCAAATTTTTCATTTTTAGCACATTATCGTAATTGATGATAAGGCCGGAGTTAATGCATTACACTAAATTTCATACGCATTAACTCAGTTATTAAGGAGACCCCTTGACTCTTGACCCATTGCTTTTTACCTTATGGGATCTGAATGCACCATGACGCGGAAATGTGACTTAGGAAACTATTTTGTTTCATGTTTTTTCTTTAACAACCAAGTTACTCCCCTTTCCTAATTCACTAACCTTAGGTTATACTCGAAAGAGGATTTGATCGCGACAATGCATGTCTATTTCATCGTTACGCCATGTATGCGTGAATCAGGACACCTTGGTTGGTTATTACTTGTGTTGAAAGTTAGAAGAACCATAACCTTATATCATACTCCATACCTAACCTTTGGTTTTGCTCGAATGAAGAGTGAGCAATCATACATGTCTCCGTCGTCGTTACGGATGATGCATGTGTGGTTTGTCATCCTTTAGACTGGTTGTAACTGCTTTTGGTAAAGATTGTATTTAAAGATCAACACACCCGATGAGCCCTTTTTTCATGTCAACCACATTTGCCTTTTTAAACAATTGCACTAGACTCTATGGTGAGAGATTAGTAACCGGCACTGCTAATGGTAGAAGAACCGCCTTAAGACTGAGCAGTTTGAGTGATCACGCAAAACATACTACATAAAAAGATTTAGTAATGAGTATGAGTGTGATCCGTTTTTTTTCCTTTCGTGAGGTGCTCGGTTTGGAATTTTCTGGCATAAAACGTAATTTATCAACTTCCTATTCTTCCTGGATAACTAGAAAAAATCTTTTCGAAGAAAATTAAAAAAGTTCTACTTAGGACAAGTAGAAGTCAAGTGGGGGGGGGAGAAAAAAAATTGATAACATCAAAAAAATTTTTTTAATACATATTCATATGCAAATTTCCTCACGTTTTTATTGCACTGCTTTATGTCATTTTTGATACTTAAGATCGTTTATGTTCTGTATTTGTTAGTAATTTGGCAATGGAACGGAAAAGATGCGAAAAAATGGCTTTTTATAATCAAAATCGCAGCATTACTCCATGAGTTAACGGCTTAATATGATAACATGAATACGCCGTAACCGGTTATTTACATAGAAATTATGTTTGGACTAAAAGTTACAGACTAACGTCAACAAGATTACGTCCTGTAATTAATCATTTATTATGAAGATTTGGAAGCTTTTGAAGATATTACGGCTAACCGTCCCGCAGGGTTACCCAATTACAATACGAAGATTCGTCAGCAAGGAATTAAACGACTGTAATGTCCCATATAGTTACGCCGTAGATATTTATTATGGAAATTATAATGTGCCGACTAAGGTTACGGCCCAATGAGAAATATTTTATACGTCGCCGTAACCAAAATTATCACTTAAAAGAAGGAAAGCCACGTCAGGAGTAGTTATGGGTCGTAACCATTATTGGGTACGCCGTAAAATCACAGGACTAAAGTTGCCAGAATGCATAAAAATTCATTATACTTACAAGCTGATCCCTAATTCAGGGCAAAACTCCTCAAAGGCGTCAAACTATATATTAGTATAAATATTAAAGGAATGTTACATTCCCATTCATTCATTCGTAATTGTGTTGTGAGCCGCAAAAAGAGAAAAGAAGAAAAGGCTGTTTCGACAGTAGTATAGTGGCAAACCCTTCGGGTTTGTCATGGCGTTCGACTAGGGGATCGAGAGCATTAAATCGGCACAATTTGTAATTATACTTTAATTATTATGGTTCCCCAAGTTTAAATTTTATTATTATTTTGAAATACATATCATGCGGTTTAATTTATTGTGTTATTTTATGTATTTGTGCTATATTATTTGTTCATGCTGTTGACAGTATTTTAATTACATTTTTGATTATTAATTTTAGATCTCATCTTTATCATTTCTTTATTATTTTTAAGTAGTGCATTTAAATAAAACATTGTGCCCTGTATTTGTAATAAGTTAATGTTGCGAAATCTAAGTGTAAAGATACCCTCTTCACTCATGGCGTTTTCAATTCTACAATTGAAAGACCAATAATCATTGGTAAGTTCATCTTGACCAAAAGGTGATCACATTAATATTAATACTTTGTTAAGAGTGTCAAGCTAACGAAGAGACCACCTGTTTAGGATTTAAAAAGTATCTCATAAGATAAGTGCATTTAGATTGTCGGGTAAAATTGCACAGGAATCAACTAATTAATTTGCGTTCTATCTTCCTTTCAGTTGTCCACCACTAATACCACTCTCTTTGGCATGCTAGGCTTACCACTAAAACAACTCCACAATAAATTCAGCAACTCAAATCAAGCTTTATTTCCTGCTTTTTTAGGTAGAATAATAAAATCAATTAGACGATTAGAGACGCAAACCGTTCTTTGATTCGACACCCGTACTTACCAATCACTACACTATACACGATAGGGTACACTGCTCTTTTGTGCGTAGGAATAGTCAAGGTAGTTAAGGTTTTATAAATGTAAAACCTCACATAGTTTTTATTTAAAAGAAATTACGCATCAATTTGTACATACTCCTCAAGACTATGTACCTACTGATGATGAAATGAATGATGAAACCAAGTATGTAGATGAGGAAGAGTATGAAAGGATCAATGAAGAACTATATGGTGATGCCAACGTTAGATTGATAGATGTTGAGCACAACGATGAAGTAAAGGGAGATGCAGAAATGACAGATGCCACACATGTATAGGTTGAGCAGACACAAGAACAAACAACGGGCGTACAGGAAGAAAGTGGTCCAGAAATGGCAAGTGCTCAAGTTCAGTACGTAGTCCAAGCAATAATTACTGATACTCCTGCCATACATAATGCAACTACTGAGGTACTTCCATTAAGTTCAAGTCACTCTGTTTCATCCACTTATACTAATGCATTTCTCAACCTTGAGAATCTTCATTCTACTGAAACGGAAGTGGTTTCTATGCTGGACATTAATGTTCAACATGAAGTTCCACGTACTTCACCACTTCTCACCATCCATGTTTTTGTAATCCCTGAACACACTATTTTCAATCCATCTGAAACAGTCACAACTACTCCAGCAACAACCATTACTTCCCTTCTTTCATCACTATTTCCTTCGCTTTAACAATCAACACCAATCCCAACACCAACAAACACAGAAGCTACCACCTCAACCATTGCAGTTCCTGAATCTGAAACCCTTTCTGCTCCCCGTCAAAGAATTACTGATCTGGAAAAGGATGTAAAAGAGCTCAAAAATGTTGATAACTCTACAACAGTCATTTCAACAATCAAATCTGAAGTTCCAAATGCTCTAAAAGAGTACCTTAGATCAAGTCTGGACGATGCTCTACATAAGGTGATTCAGAGAAACTTTGCAAACATCATTAAGGAACACACTGTCCAGATGAGATTATAAGAGAACTTAGGCAGCAATAGCACCACAAAAAAAGTATTGAAGACATCCAGAAATCAATATGGAGACATGCAAGAAAGCAGCGTCCTAAATAAACTAACACCTCATCTGACACTCACTACACTTTGAAAAATTTGATCAGAAAACTACCTTGTTTGAAACAATGACATTCAACAAAATTCTGAAGCATAGAGCTCTAAATCATGCTCTCATAGAGTCAATCCTTAAGGATAAAAGATGCTATGGACAGAAGGTGTTGCTAAAAATTAAAGAAGAGAAAACAGATGATTCTGATAAAGATGAAGCCCCTTCTCGGACCAGATCTGAGGGTTAGAAGACAAAGGCACAAGCAAAGGAACGAAACACAAAGAAGACGTCTGTTACAAAGGACTCTTCTAAAGGAAAATCTCTAACCACCTCTTCAAAGTCTTCTAAATCAGGCAAGTCTGCAAAAGATTAAGATGTTGAACCGATCTCTGTGCAAGACTATGATAATGCTCAACATGATGATGTTGAGCTTGACAATACTGATATGCCAATGGATCAGGGAGAAGACGTGGGTAACACTTATGAATAACCTAATGATGAGGTTATTTACAAAAATGATTGGTACAAGAAGTCCAGTAGTGACACTTCTCCTGATCCTGAATGGAACAAAGGCAAATTAGTTGATGACAGGACATAACAAAGTTGGCTATTAAATGATAACATGGGCCAAAGCTACAAAACCTCCTCTCACCTTTGATGAGCTGATGCACACTCCAATCGACTTTTCTGCCTTTGCAATGAACAATCTCAAGATCGACAATCTAACAAAAGAAATTGTTGTAGGACCAGCTTACAATTTGCTGAAAGGAACGTGCAAAAGCTATATGGAGTTAGACTACACTATGGAAGAAGGCTATCGTGCTTTATCTGAAAAAATTAATGTGTAACAATCCTGAGGTTCATCGTTGTCCCTGATGATCTACCAAACCTCTACCTATGCAAATGTCGTCTCAAGGTCGTCAAATTGTCCCAGCCGATTTCTTCTTTAACAATGACTTGGAATACTTAAGAGGAGGAAGCAACGACAAGAAATACACTGCCTCTACGATAAAGTCTAAAGCTGCAAGGTTATAAATAAAGGGCATTGAAGACATGGTTCCTAACCTATGGATTCCGGTAAAGGTTGTTTATGACATATATGCTCTTTTGGGAATTTCTTACTGGCGAACCAAACGCTAGAATTTCTATGACTATACAACCAAATTAATGTCCAAGCACGATGTTTATTTAACCAAGAGGATTCTAAGCATAATCAGTGTAAGGGAAACGAGAGGGGGGGGTGGGGGGGGGGGGGGGGGGGGGGGGGGGAGGGGGGGGGGGGGGGGGGGGGGGGGGGGGGGGGGGGGGGGGGGGGGGGGGGGGGGGTTTTTCCATCCATCTGAAACAGTCACAACTACTCCAGCAACAACCATTACTTCCCTTCTTTCATCACTATTTCCTTCGCTTTAACAATCAACACCAATCCCAACACCAACAAACACAGAAGCTACCACCTCAACCATTGTAGTTCCTGAATCTGAAACCCTTTCTGCTCCCCGTCAAAGAATTACTGATCTGGAAAAGGATGTAAAAGAGCTCAAAAATGTTGATAACTCTACAACAGTCATTTCAATAATCAAATCTGAAGTTTCAAATGTTGTAAAAGAGTACCTTGGATCAAGTCTAGACGATGCTCTGTATAAGGTGATTCAGAAATACTCGGCTGACATCATTAAGGAACACTCTATTCCAGCTGAGATTGTAGAGAGACTCAAGTAGCAATATGCACCTCAGAAAAGTATTGAAGACATCCGAAAAATCAAGATGGAGCATGCAAGAAAGCAGCAAGTGCCTAAAGAGACTATCACCTCATCTGATACCGCTGCACTTGAATAATTTGATCAGAAAACTACCCTGTTTAACACAATGACTAAATCCAAGTCATTCAATAACAATCCTAAGCACAGAGCTCTATATCATGCTCTCATGGAGTCAATCCTTGAGGATGAAGATGCTATGGACAAAGGTGTTGCTGATGAATTAAAGAATAGGAAACCAGATGACGCTGATAAAGATGAAGGCCCTACTGCTGGATCAGACCAAGGGTTAAAGAGACAAAGGACAAGCAAAGGAACTGAAACCTTTAGAAGACGTCTACCTTGAAATACTCTTCTAAAAGGAAATATCCAACCACCTCTTCTAAGTCTGGCAAGTCTGCAAAAGAACAAGTTAAAGAACCAATCTTTATGCAAGACTTTGATTATGCTAAACATGATGATGCTGAGTTTGACAATACTGATATGCCAATGGATCAGGGAGAAGACTTGGGTAAAACTGATGAACAACCCAACGATGAGGCTATTCCCAAGAATGACTGGTACAAGGCGTCCAGAAGTGACACTTCTCCTAATCCTGAATGGAAGGAAGACAAATTAGTTAATGATGGGCCAGAACAAAGTTGGCTCAATGATCTGGCCAAAGCTGAAAAACCTCCTCTCACCTTTGATGAACTGATGCACACTCTAATCGATTTCTTTGCCTTTGCAATGAACCGTCTCAAGATCGACAATCTAACAAAAGAACATCTTGTAGGACCGGTTTACAACTTGCTAAAAGGAACATGCAAAAGTTATGTGGAGTTAGACTACACTATGGAAGAATGCTATCGTGCTTTGTCTGAACAACTTGACTGGAACAACCCTGAGGGTCATCGTTGTCCCTACAATCTTACCAAACCTCTACCTGTGTAAATGTCGTCTCAAGGTCATCAAATTATCCTAGTAGACTTCTTCTTCAACAATGACTTGGAGTATTTAAGAGGAAGGAGCAATGACAAGAAATACACAGCCTCTACGACAAAGTCTAAAGCTGCAAGGTATGAGTTAAAAGGCATTGAAGACATGGTTCCTAACCTATGGAGTCCGGTAAAGGTTGTTTATGACAGATATGCTCTTTTGGGAATTTATCACTAGCGAACCAAACATCAGAACTTCTATGGTTATATAACTAAAATGGTGTCCAAGCATGGTGTTTATTCGACCAAGAGGATTTTGAGCATAATCAGTGTCAAGGTGAACAAGTGGTACGGGTATGGTCACTTGGAGGAAATTGTTGTTAAAAGAGCAGATAAAAAACTGCACACTTTCAAGGAAGGTGATTTCAAGAGACTGCATCTAAACGACATTGAAGACATGCTACTTTTCATTGTTCAAAACAAACTACACAACCTCGATACGAATGTCGTGGTTCATTTGGCAGTGAACTTACGTATGTTTTCACAAAGGACGGTTATTCAGGCAAGGGTTGAAGACCTTCAACTAGGGGTAGAAAGTTACTAGAAGAAACTCAACCTCACCAAGCCAAGAACTCGAGAAGTGGATATATCTCGCAGACCAGCGTATACCACTCTTTCAAACCCTCAAGGTGTGATCAATGAAGATAAGATGAAACGAAAGAGATTCATGTGTGCTGACGAGCTTCACAAGTTCAGTGACGGCACTATCATTTCAGTTCATGACACTCTGGATCAAATGCTTCACGAGTTACACTTGGGGTATAACACAGCCATGAGGAGCTTGGAAAAATTTATTGGTGGTAGGGACTACGGGGAAGACCTCAGACTGCTTCAGCGGACAACATGACTTTGTCATCCTTGTTCTTCTATTTTCAGGTCAACCCTCGTAATTACAAAATTTTTGAATATGTAAATAAGTAGTGTAAGACTAAAATTAGGCATATATATAGTGTTTGAGTACGAATTTTTAAGAATTTCTCAAGAAATTCAAAATCTTTCAAATTAACGAACTCAAACACCATATAATACCCTCAGAAATTAAGGGGGAGCATTAAAATGTTCCAATAAGGCTTAATATATATATTCAGAACATTTCTCTCCCCAAATAATTTTCATACATATTTAAACAATTGATATCCAAAATATCAAGAGATTTGACATTTTTGATAAGGGGAGAAAATGATTAAAATATATAACTTGTAAAAATGTGATCATAAAGGCTCATGTGTGAACTCCCTCCTCTCCATGCTAAACAATTTTGGTTATCGATGCATGTGTTGAGGGGGAGCATTTCTAAAAAGTAAAACCGCCAAGGTACTAAATATTTTGATTTATATCACAAAGTACCTTGATCGATATTTTTAAATGATTTTAAGGCTGAGAACAATACCAAAAGACCGACCATGTATTTAATTAATTGGAGTTATAAGGTGGTTAAGTATAGGTGTTCGTTCCCATGATCCAGCCAGAACCGGAGGGATCTACTCAGGGACATTCCATTAGATAGAATAAAAGTCCTTAGGTATGATATAAAAGGAGTAAAGTGAGAAAAGGGAATAATGCCGACTGAGACAGAGCTAGCACTGGAACAAACCCAAAAAGGTGTTAGTTATGAAGTCTCGGTAAGCATTGAAGGGGTTGAAGAATGAAAAAGAATTGTAAAGTTAAAGGGTGAAAAGAAAGAAGCCCTCCTTACATTTAGGCAGAAACCGGGTCAATACATATGCTATCAGAAATACTAAGCTGTTGTCTGGTATTGAAGATAGTCATCATGGACCTAGTGATGCAATGTACAACCCTTCCTAGCCACTCAAGGTCCCTCAAAAGACTCTTGCTTCATTTCTCACAGAGATTACACACATTTCTATTGACTATCTCACTCCGAGTTAGTTGGTATTGAAAAGATGACAATCAGCTCCAGCCTCCGATTACTAAAACCAAATGTGCACTATCAAGTATAGAGCCAATAAAGAGATCATCCATAAATCTCTCTAGGACACTAATCCAATATAAACTTGTTTCTCACACACTGTGAAAACAAGTAATATCTTAAGAGTTTTACGCATTATCCTTGTGATATTACCAGAACATCCGAGTGATACTTAAGTATTCACAATGACGATGGAAATCCTTCCAGAGCCAACATCAAACAAGCTCTGCGGTAGGTGACTTGTGAGATCCTATATGGATCAAACTTATGACGCTAGATATCGATTTAGTCTAGACTATGAATTGATGGTTGATGAATTTTGAAATGCTTAAAACTCTCGATGTGTCGCAAAATCACTTTAGCAAATGACACGTCGATTGATTTTCTCAAACCAATTTTTATTCAATCAGTCAGACAGTAACTCACTGGTTCACTCTTATCGTGCTGTCTGCTTTAAGACGTTCCGATAATGAGAACAAGTTGAGTACGATGAATCTAATACATATGTGTTAGAAAGATTCAATACTGCAAGCTGTAAATCCTGTCAAGAAGATTCTTCTTAAATTGAATCTACCTGATTACAAGTCAATCCTTATGGATTCGAAGGTTAATCCAACCAAACACGGGCGAATGACAAAGCCATATTCGTCCCCCAACTTTATTGCTAACTGTTTTATTGCAGATTCATATAAAGATGGACATGGAGGTACCTGGTTCCAGCAGAGTCAAAGATTCATAACCACATGCTCATACTCGACCGACATATATAAAGACATTATGAAAGCTCAAGTACATGTTTCAAGACTTTCGCTACTCTAATACCGCACGTCCTTCTTGAAGCGACGAAGTGTTAAAGTTAAAGAACTTCAAGAAAGATGTTTTATTCAAGCTTTCAAGTTAAAGATCAAGTATAGTATGAGCATGTCGGTCCGAAGGTCACAAGTACACAAGAAGGCAAAAGATCACAAGTTAATGATAAGAGATTATGTTTGGCTGATGATCTCAAAAAGCTCAAGATCACATGCAAGTCAAGCTTAAAAGAACAAGCTCAAGCCTAAAGTCAAAGATCACTACAACATATCACAAGTTAAAGATTGAAGTTTAAAAGACTACGAGCAATGAAGACATTCATAGAATGCTAGGTTTAAGTTATTATAAATTGAAGTGACCTCCCTTAGGGGGAAATTGTTAGAAATCGAGAAAAGACTCGGTCACTTCCAATACGTTAAGTCATAGCTCGTAGTAATAGATAAATGAATCAAGTAAGCTAACAGGGTCAACCCATGGACTATCCATGGGTGACCGACCCTATTGTACTATAAATACCCTCTCCACACATGGAGAGGGTGTGGGTTTTTCTCATAATTTCATATATTTCCTTCTTTGTCTCACTAGAAACCTTCCACTTCTCTCTCTCTCTCTAAAACCTTCCATAAGAGTCATCTAGTTGTGTGTTTAAGATATTCTACAGCTTCTAAGAGGAGATTGACATCGTTCACCTTGGAATTGCCAACCAAGCTGAACTGAAGCTCTTGCTAAGGTCTTTTTCAGTTTCTGAACCGCCACATAAACTGAAGTGAAGATGCTGCTTGATCTTCTAAGTACCTGAAGAACTAAAGCTGAACTGTCTTCGGCCAGACTATACTTAAAGTATTTTATGTTTAAATATACTGATAGACTGAAGGGCTCAAGAACTGACTCAGCACATAACAACATGATTGTAAAGCTCTAAATAAAAGTTACACCTAAGTTTCTAAATCACAAATGAAATTGTAAGGTGTAAATTAGTCGGCAACATTTCAACAAGACACTTTAAAAATAAGTAAAAACAAATTCTCAAATAATTTAATTATCAATTTTACAACACATTTGATAAAAATGATATCCTAAATTTTAAGTTATGGTAGAACCCAAAGTAGACATAATTTCATGAAAAAAGAGAAATAAACATGTAAATTATATTGGGCCTCAAAATTAACTTTACATTACAATTGGGCTAAGAAAACCTAAAATCTCTTGACTATTTGATTTATCTTCTTATTCTTAACGAAGCACTTCTTCTTCTTCCTTTTCTTTTAGTTTGAACATTAGTTAGTTTAGGGTATGTACTGAAATTTTTAAAATTTTATTTTTATATGTTGCTTTATCTGGAAAAAAACATTTTTTTTACATTATTAAGAATTTACACATGTATTCACATGCATACCTTGTGTTCAAGCTCGACCCGCTCTTGATTGTTGATGACATCACTCGAGTTGTATGGGTTTATTTACTTAAATCTAAGGATGAGGTGTGTGATTCGGATATAATTTTGTGTTTATAATATATAACAATTTGTAGATTTGTATAATATTAAAAATTTTATTAAAAAATAACATTATAATAGGATCTTAAAATAATGATTCATTTTTACAATTTCGATCTTATAAAAACGAAAACGATTGTTAGTAAGATCTCGATCTTAAAAACATTGCCAAATTTATCGTACAATTTTGATTTTAGGTCAAATATATTTAGTACCTTTAGCTTTATCATTGTTTCTCAGAGTACCCCTCAACTTTACATTTCATGGAGGAAAAGTAATCCATGCATGCAAGTGGTACTCCTAACAATCGTGAAGCCATAAGCTTTGGGACTTAGGATGTTCTACAATGGAATTGTCTTAATATTTTCAAAGTTGTATAAGAAATGTAGCGAATGTGAATGAAGATGTGAAAAATGAAGGAAGTAAGTTGTCTTGTATTTTCTGTTTCTGCATACTGTGGAGCTTGTTGTGATCCTTACTTCTTTATAGAAGTTATGGATGTTTTGGTGGTAATATATCTTCACATTTAAAAAAAACTACTTTAAACAATACGGAAAACTATATTTAGAGGAGTATGGAAACAGAATACATTTGGTCCACTTTCAAGATCCCAATTCTCCGCCCACAGTAATTTAACGCGACACCGTTAATTTGTTGCTTCAAAATGCAAGTTATATGTTAAAATACTTTGTTATATGACGTGTTACTATTTAATAGGATGCTTATTTATACATTGCTAACTTAACACTCGAGTTTATACACATAAAAATCATATACAATACCAAGTTAGTATGAAGGTTTAATATAAGTATTAAATTAAGTCAAACTCGATACAATATGAACGACGAAATGACACAATTAATAGTCACAAAAGGGTTTTAGCCCTAGCGATATCGTTGAATGGTGAATTTCTCGTAAGTGTTATGTTTTATTGACACAATATCTCTGAGTATATAGATACATAGAAACCTTAATGAACGCTCAGCAAGCCCACAAGAATCGAGCATCCTAACATCATTTATGAGGAGCCGGACGACAAAGCCTCCTCCTCGGATAAAGATGTCTCCGACGCAACTCTCCCGGCAATCAAAACTTTCTCTATTTATATTTTTGTTTTTTGGCGGGTTTGATATTTGTCTAATATATATAAATATAATCACAAGGTGTTTCTCTAGGATTATGGGTTTAAATCTTTTATGTTGAGACGTAAAAATGTGTACGTAGAATTAGGGTGTGTACTGTGTACAGTTAGAGTATATAAACGTGTTAGTAATAAATATAGTTAGATGCATGTAATTAGGATTTAACTTCTGTTAGTTAATGGTGTCATACTGTCGTGAGACGTTGTAACTTTTTTTATACTTAAAAAAATATATGGTATGTACATGATGTATCTGAATCTAAAAGTTTGACTGCAAATTCAATACAACGTAATGACGTATGAGAAAAACATGCACAACTACTTGTAACTCAATTAACGTGTATTTATTGATGAATTTAAATAGCAGCCACAAGCTAGATTGCTTCGTGAATAATATTTGAATCACACAAAAAATATGATATTGACCTATTGGCTAGTTGTAGGCTTGATACCATTATGACAGTCGCCACCTTTGCTTCACATTGCAACTTTAGAGCGTCATAATTATGTAAAAGAAAACTATTTGGAGTATTTTACTCATAAATGTGTTGCTTGATGATACTTGGGGGGCAATAAGTATGATATATAGTTATGTTCTTTGCAAATTAATAAAATAGGTGATATGTATACTACTATTTACACCAAAATCACAAATTCGTATTTGTAATTATTTGCTTGACGAAAATTCTTATGCAAATGCATGTTTTAAGTAAGTTGGCTAGGTATTTTCTAAATTGTCATAGAAAGTTAAAACATTCATTTCTCTCCTTAAGGCTCAATAATCTTTAAATCCCAAAGGAATTTTAAGTATTCTCTGTAACATGAATCTTTTATTAAAACTATATTTTATAAACCCTAGTTGACAAATTAACTTGTGTATACCCTAATCAACACCATAACATTGATAGAGTGCATGGCAAGAGGTCAACACCCTCCTTTACTCATCTTATAAAACCCCAATTCCATCATCTCAATCTTCCTCAAAACGAACCTTCAATCGAACCAAAACACAGCCATCGAAACCCTAAATCAAACCCTTCTGAGATCACATTTTAGCAACCATCATTCATCATGAAGATTATGCAAATAATCTTCATGGTAGCCATCACCATCACTATAACAATCACCATCACCCTCACCACTAATAGCACCACAAACACATCGACTACGGTCTCCCCAAAACCATTCCCATCAAGGTCCGCAAGTCGTTTCCTTATTGAGAAACAACCAAATCCTAGAGCGGCTGATCACTGCAATAAAGACAATGAAATTTGTTATTACTTAGAAGGGAAAAACTCAACTTGCTGTAATAACAAGTGCATGGATATGTATGAGGATAAACATAACTGTGGAGCATGTAAGAACAAGTGCAAGTTTACTAGCTCGTGTTGTAACGGCGAGTGTGTGAATTTGGCGTATGATAAGAGGCATTGCGGGTCGTGTGGCAACAAGTGCATGCCCGGTGGTTATTGTATATACGGACTATGCAACTACGCATAATCGACTCACTATTATTCGATTGTTATTAATTATTCGTGCATATGTGATGTTAATAAGGACCGTGAATTTGTCACAGCCAACACGAAAAATTGTTGTGAATTCATACTTATACTGTTTATCATTTTGAAAGTGTATCGTTTTCAAGATTTCCCGTAACAAGAAAATGTATTATTATGTTATATTGTGAAATCATTGTTCAAGAGCTTGGGCCAATTTTGCTCAATTTTGATTACTTTTTTTGGGCATGATTTGAGATATATATGGCGTGTAATTGTTGTTCAATCTTTTGCTTTATACAAATTTGAAGATTCCCCATGAAAAATGGTCAGCTATAAACATGTTATTTCTTATACGTACAACACCCTTTAGTGTTGGAAAAACTTTTACATAGTAGCTTATGAATCATAACTTAATATTGAAACTTTTGTCATTAGAATCTATCAACCTATATTTAGTAATTTATCAGGGAACTAAAACTTGCGAGTGTTATCAGACTGAAACTCCAGATTTTCTGTTAGAATCTGGAAGTCGAAATGCAATCGAGTGATCTAACTCGATCAATTAATTTGCGGTTCAATCCGTATGCTATATTAACCTATACAAAACTTTTTGGTTCTGTTTGCTTTTTCTAACATATCTTCGAGTTTAGCCTCATACTATCGAGTCGAATTCAATCTTGAATTGTTTCAAACCTTGTTAGTCGAGCCACGTCACTAGCTTTATTTTGGTCAAACTTTTGGTGAAGACATGTCTTCGCTAAAAATAAAGCCACGTCAACTACGGAGTATTAATTAAACACATAATTAAATTCTCAAGATTCTGGTCAAAACTTTTGGTGATGACATGATATTGCCAAAAGTTTAACAAGAAATATTAGAGGAAAATGAATTAAGTAAAAGAAAAAGTCAAAAAAGTCAAAAAGAATTCAACCATTTCGCTTTTTGGCAATGTCAAACTCTTTTCGACTTTTTTTATGTGTTCTCGCCAAAGCCTTTTTTGCATGTTCCACTTTTCCTTATAATGGTCTAGTAGGGGTATACAAGGTCTTAAATTGTACTACTAATATACTAGATTCACAATGCACGTAACTTGTTGATCAAACTATTTTGTAAACACCAAAAACAAATGATTAAAAAGGTAAAAATACACGTCGGATATATCTTTGATTAACTAACCTAAAAAATGTGTGTTAACACAACAAACTTTAAACATGTATTGAAGAATGAAAATACACTACAGAATTATAAATTTCCAAAACGGAAAGAGAAAATTAATGTCTGGGCCCTTTTAGAAGCGACTACATAGTTCAAGGCGTATATTATAACTTTTCACACCTTTTTTTTAACTTTCCGCACTTTGAGTTAACAGTTGGAGGATAACGTTAACAAAAAACAGTAACAGTAAAGTAATAGTCGAAAACAATAGCAGGAAGTAGGAAGAAATATAGATGTTTGTTTCAATAAAGCGTTTGTTAAGATAGCTGCATAGTCATAATTAGTAAGTGGAACACTAGTTATCGTAAATGCTACTAGAAATAGCATTTTGATTTGGAGCGTTTAGAAAAAGTAGGAATACTAGTTGCGTGTTTCCAAGCAAGCATGCAAAACGCTAACAGTTAGTTGCTAGTTGCTCCAAAATACTCACCAAACATACACTAAAACAACAAAGTAGTGCGAAAAGTTTACACGTGTGAGTGGGAAAGTAGGAGCAGAGGCAATATTTGAAGTTAAAGAGGGCCGAATTTAACGTTAAAATTAAAGCTTTACATTAATTGTGATAGGATAAGCTTTACATTAATTGTCATGGGCTCAAGCATGTACTATATATACCATTTGTATTTGAAGGAAATAAACAGGAAAATAATTATCCTCCAATATGGTTGTTAGAGCAAAACTGATCCTCTCTTAACTTCTCTCTAAATAGTCCACCCTCACTCTAAAATCTCTGTATCTTTCTCGTCTGATATAATGTTCGCATGTACTCTGGCCCAATACGTGGCTCACAAGACTAATGTTGCTCAACAGTTTACACCAAAAATGCATTACAGATTGCCGCATCCCCGTCCAGGTAACTCGTCGTCGCTCCGTGCTATTATTCATCACAACCTACTACTCCTACCAAGTGAGTTTAGAATTATACTTGTCGCAAGACACACTGGCACACCGATACATTGTCCCTCTTCTCATTTAAAGTTTAATGCTAGTAATTTAAGTACCATTTATTAAAACGCCTATTTTCATCTGTATCACGATGGTGATTGGCAAGTCTTCTCCCCATTCACCAACACCGCCATAAGAATTATCTTCTCATCATCGCCCACTTCATCTTCATAATGTTCTTGTAACCCCCAATTTAATTAAAAATCTCATTTCTGTTCGTCAGATCACTAGGGACAATAACTGTACTATTGAATTTGACGCTTTTGGTTTTTTTGTGAAGGATTACTTGACATCGTCCATATCCTCATTCGATGGACAGTTCGGGCAATCTCTATTCCATTTACCAAGAAGCCGTCAACTTCTCCATTGCTTCTCTCTCGACTAGTGCTTCCATATAGGCATCACGCCTAGGACGTCCGGGTGATCAAAATTCGCTGTCTCTAGTCGTTTTTATTTCATTTAAAATAGAAAAGACTTCACAATATTTGTCACGGCTTGCCAAGTTGGCAAACATGTGAAGCTTCCCTTTCATAGTTCAGATTCTATTGTTGAACATCGTTTTGATACTATTCATTTTGATTTATGGACATCTCCCATTATTAGTTCTAGTGGTTTTAAATACTATGTCTTATTCCTTGATCATTTCTCTCATTATCTATGGATATACCCTCTTCGTTCAAAGTCTGACATGTTTGATAAATTTTTGACTTTTCGAATATGTTTAAAAACCAATTCTAATGCGAACATAAAAAGCTTCCAATATAATCATGCGGTGGAGTTCGAATAACAACCGACTTCACACCTTCTGCCAAACATGGCATTCAACTTAAGATTCTCTTTGGACCAAAACAACCAACAAAATGCAAGCCGGAACGAATGATACAAACAATCAACAATATCATTCGCACTTTACTTTTTCAAGCACACCTTTCCCCCACCTTTTGGGTCGAGGTTCTCCATATGGCCACCTATCTACTTAACCTTCTACCCTCTATCGCAATTCAAAATGAAATACCTTTTAACTCTTCTTTTAACAAACCACCCAAATACTCACGCATACGAATAATTCGGGTTGTATATGCTACCCTCACCATTCAACTCCCCACAACAAACTTGCCACGAGACACCTTTGTATATTTTTTGTGGCTATCCCCCGCATAACCATCGTTGTTTTTGGAAAAGCCTAGACCCTTGAAACAATAAAATATCCTCTCTAGAACGTCACTTTTGACAAAACCCAAATTTTCAATACCGTTCTAATGCAACCCTCCTCCCCGCCTTCTTACACCTTCCTCGAACCCACACATTCCTCCCTTCCAAACACCCTCACATCAGCCCCTATACCTCCCCCCACAACTCACGAAACAACTCAGCCTAACAATACCACCATCCCTAATACGGAGCCCAACACCTCATACGCCCAACACCCCAAGCCCAACTCTTTACCCAACCTCAATCCACCCTCCAACTTTCGATATAGCCCATAACCACGCCATCGACCATCTACTTTGGCTCATCAAACCAGTCCACTACCACTACCAATTTTTGATCTTCAAAATCCCTAGCCAAACACCGAACCTGTACACGAACGTCCTCGTACTCATCTCATGATCACTCGGTCGCAATCAGGCATTGTCAAACCTATCGATCGCTTGTCTCTATATACTTCTTCTATTTCTCCTATCCTCCCGAAAATACCAGTCTCCACTGCCTATAAAGATCGCAAGCTAGCGAAATGCAATGTACGATGATATAATCTTGTTACTTGTATATACCAATGCCTGCATTATTAATATGGTTCCTCACATGTGCTTGTTTAAGCATAATTTTCATGCGACGGATTTTGAGCCGCTATAAGCTCGTATAGTTGCCAACGTGTAGTAGACAGCAACTAGGTTGTATGATTTGATGAGAGAAAACGTTTAGTCCGGTCTAACCGGCACAACCGTTGGCAACGGTCCTTAGCCTTGCCGTGTCTCGTAAGTGGCACATACACCAACTTGATGTTAAAAATGTTTTCTAACGTTACATTATCATAAGACAGTGTACATGCATCAGCCTCCTGTTTTGTTTGACAATCGTTTTTTATCCTCATCTGTTTGTCTTTATACTAAAGATCTTTATATGGCTAAACAAGCACCCCGTGCTTGGTTTCAGCGGTTTACGGGTTATGCCACACGAGCTGGATTTTATCATAGTCGCTGTGATTCCTTATTGTTTATCTATAGACAGGGCTCTCAGGTTGCTTACTTACTTATTTATGTGGATGTCATCATTCTCACAGCTTCCTGTCCTGCCCTACTTCAGCAGATTATGGTTCCTCGTAAATAACAATTGACATGACTGATCTGGGCAGGAGGAGTTTAATTACTTTTCTTGGTATTCAGCTGAACATACTCCTACAATTTTTTGTTGTCACAAAGAAGTATGCCCTAACATCTCCTTGAGAGCGTGCTCATATGTTACTGTAAACCTTCTCGTACACCCATAGATACCAGAGTCTAAACTGGTTCGAAGGTGTTCCCTGTCAGGATCTTACTTTTATCACACACATCCATTAGCAGGTGGGCACCAGAGAATCTTACATTTACAACGACCAATTGTCTTATGTAGTTTAGAAGATTTTCCTTTATATGCATGATCCGAGGGAGCCGCCCTTCGCTACACTCAAACGTATCTTTCGATATGTTCGGGGGACTGTGGATTTTGGTCTCCATTTGTATGTTTCCGCTACTACTTCTCTAGTTGGTTACACTGATGCTGATTGGGCAGGTTGCCCATCTACACGCAGGTCTACTTTAGGTTATTGTGTATTTCTGGGGGATAATCTTTTGTCTTAGTCCGCTAAACGACAACACACCATCTCCCGCTCCAGTGCCGAAGCAGAATACCAGTTTGTGTTGCTAATGTTGTTGTAGAAACTGCATGGATTCACAATCTTCTCCGTGAGTTACATTCTCCTCTTTCGACTGCTACCCTGGTTTACTATGACAATGTTAGTGCTGTTTACATGTCTGTCAACCATGTTCAACATCAACAGACGAAACACATTGAGATCGACATTCATTTCATCTGTGATATGGTTACAGCTGGTCATGTTCGTGTTCTCCACGTTCTATCTCGTTTTCAGTATGCCGATATCTTCACCAAGGGACTTCTCACAACTTTGTTTGAAGATTTTCCCTCTAGTTTGAGCGTTCGTCCTCCTCCCGCTCAAACTGCGAGGGCATATTAGTCGATATAGTTATGTCATTAATTATTGATTGATTGTATTTAGTTGATATTTTTAGAAGATTATCAAATCATTAGGTGTATGATTAGGATTCGTATCAATCCTGTGATAGATAAGCTTACATTAATTATGAATAGATAAAGCTTTACATTAAGTTGTCATAGACTCAAGCATGTTACTATAATATAAATCCGTATGTATTTAAAGCAATAAAACAATGAAACAATTATCCACCAATAAACATTAGTTGCTATTTGCACCAAAACAACTCCACCAAAACTTACACTAAAACAACAATAGTGCGAAAATTTTACACTGTGGGAGGGAAAGTAGGAAGCAGAAGGCAATAATTTGAAGTTAAAGAGGGAACAAATTTAACATAAAAAATACACAAATAAAATATCATATCCAAAATGAATTTATGTTCTTATTTAACCTATGAATCAACTAACCACCACAATAATTAGTAATTTTTTACTATGTTTAAATAGAAAAGAATAATTTGAAAAATAAATTTATTCGGATGGTTTATCTGATTGGTTTATTTATTCGAAACTTTAATAGGAATAAGGGGCTAAGTGCAGATATTATTAAAAAATCGAATTATGAGCTATATAATTAATTAATGAACAGAGTGTGTTAATTAGTGGCAGTCTAACACTCACCAATCACTCTACTAACAATGCTTGATTTGGTCATCGAGATAGCTGGATTGTTGAGTGTGTGCGTTTATGCTTGTGTAATTGACGTGTGTTCTATATATTTAAATAAATACATAGTGTATAATGATATAACAAGTGAGTGTTACGGGTTCTGTGTGATGAGCGAATGAAAGGAAAAATGTCACTGTCATGATGCGGTGCTGATGTGGCAACAAATGAGGCGTTTTTTATGTGTTAAGACTACACTAAGTCTAGTGTTTAAGCATTTTGATATCTTCACAAGAGGTCTCATGTCCAATCCTGACTAAACACGTCGTATATCTCGGACAATCTGAACAGGAAAAACAAAATCCGTTTTTACCTTAACAAAAGTAACTTTTGATTTAGAATAAAACTAGAGAGACTAATATATCCAAAACACAATACATAAAGGACCTAAATCAGAAAACAACTAAAACCAATGTTCTTTCTTAAACCCAAAACCCCAAATGTACTTGCAACTCAACTCACACTCTTATCTAATGACTTCATCATCATCATCACTCTCACTTCTCACTCAAATCCCATTTCACCCAACACCCAATTCACCCTTAACTAGCCGGAGCATAAATCTCCGGCGAGCCGTTGTTTTTCCGGCAAGAAAATGGAGGTGTTCAGCTACTTCTTCCGGCCAGTCTCCGAAAGAACGGCAAAGAAAGGTGAAGGGTTTGGAGTCCGGTGAAAAAGGGATTGACCCAGTTGGGTTTCTTGAAAAAGAAGGGATTTTGCATAAGGGCTTTGCTCTTTATCTTCGTGAAAGGTATTTCTTTAAGCTTATTTGTGGGTTTACGAGCTTCGGCTTATTTTGGCTTATTTATGGGTTTATATAAGCTTTTTATAAATATGGGGTGTTTGTTTGAGCTTATATGTGGGCTTATGAGCTTATTTGATTTCGGCTTATATTTCACAAGCCTCAATTTTCGGCTTATTTTAAGACTTTTGGGCTTATATAAGTTTATCATATAATAATAAACTTATATAAGTCACAAGTCTCAAAATAAGCCTGAAAATTAGAGCTTATGAACTATAAGCCGAAACACAAATAAGCTCATAAGCCCACATAAAGCTTAAACAAACACCCATATAAAGCTAACATGATTACTTGCTCCCTTGGTCTTGTGGGGTGGTATGTGGAGTCCGGCTGTACGGGATGTCAGCAAAGATGGCTCGGGCGGATTTTCATTCTTGACAATAGAAAAGTTAACATGTTTATAATAGTCATTTTTTGAAAGCCGTTTTACTGGATACAAAATGACCCAAATGGTTCACTAAGTTAGTATAATGATTAAAACAAAACAAACACATAGGTAAAGTACCTTTGGTAATTTACGGTTGGAAACTTTTTGTTTTACAAGTTTTGGAAGTTAAGTGATTTATGTTAACAAGTAGTATATTCCCAGTTTTGCAAGATTTTTGGTTAAGGAGTGTTTGGCATTGAGTTTTGAAAGTGATTATGCAGTGCCGATTAATCATAAGAATTAGATAGTCACTTGTAACGAAATGGTTGATAGGAGTTAGTATTTGGATGAGTTGTGCATAAGAATAATATAATCGGGCTGTAACAATTTGGATCAGTGGATGTTTTCTGTAGAAAAGTGGCTCAAAACAGATTCACAGACGGATGCATGATCTCACAAACACACCTGAACTATAGTGTGATCGACTTACGCCCACGACTGCACTAGCTAGTCATATTATTGATATGAGATTAAGGTTTACAATAACATGAGAGATACATATCGGGTCATCTGGCGACTAGTCTCTACAATTCAATTCAACATGTCTTTTTTATTTGAAGTTGTGATAAAATAACCTCAGTTTTTTTAGTGTTTGGCAAATCATGATTAAGTAAGGATTTACATCTAAAATGTCCCACAAATTACTGGATTATCATTATTTGACCCATAAATTGTTGGTCGGAGAAATCTTGTTTATACTAGAACACGGCCTTCCCGAATTTGAAAGGTTTTGTTATTTTCTTGACTCGTGGTCAATCTTCTGTATATTTATGGTGATATCATTTCTTATGAACTACAGATATAAGTCTCTCAAAGACCTAAAAGATGAGATTTTGATGCGTCACATTGATTTCAGAGACATGGCTTCTGGGTTAGTTTTTCATCTTTGTTATTTATCTTTCTATGTGCTTTGGTATATATTTGGCGTGTGTTTTTAACATGAGAGAAAATTGCACCAAACAATTATAATCAATTCAAGAATGCACATCCAAACACACTCTTTTGTCTGTTGTTGATTGTTTCTTGCATAATCTTGTTCCAGATTTGAGCTGTTAGGAATGCACCGCAACGTGCAACATCGAGTTGATTACATGGAATGGGCCCCAGGTGCTCGTTACTGTGCAATTGTCGGCGACTTCAATGACTGGTCTCCAACCGAAAACAGTGCACGCGAGGGTCATTTTGGTCACGATGATTTCGGGTATTGGTTCATCATTCTCGAAGACAAATTACGAGACGGTGAGGAGCCAGACGAGCTCTACTTTCAGCAATACAATTATATCGATGACTACGATAAAGGTGACAACAGCAGCTCAACCCCTGAAGAGGTTTTCCAGAAAGCAAACGATGAGTATTGGGAACCAGGTGAAGACCGCTTTGTAAAATCACGTTTCGAAATCATTGCTAAACTATACGAACAAATTTTCGGACCAAACGGCCCCCAAACAGAAGATGAATTAGAAGACATACCGGATGCTGAGACACAATATAAAAAGTGGAAAGAGGAAAATAAAGATAAAGATGACCGTCCAAAAAATTTACCGTCGTATGATGTGATTGATGACGGAAAAGAATATGATATTTCTAGGGTTATTGATGATCCCGTTACACGAGCAAAGTTTCGGGCTAAGAAGCCCCCTATTGCTTATTGGTTCGAGACTCGTAAAGGAAGGAAAGCGTGGGTTAAAAAGTATGCACCGGGTATTCCTCATGGAAGTAAGTATCGATTGTATCTTAACACTCCTAACGGGCCCTTAGAACGGATTCCGGCTTGGGCTACTTATGTGAATCCAGGTACCTGCTGATTTTTAAGTGCTTGTTTTAGAGTAAAATCTGCAAATTTGCAGTTTTATCCAAACACCCGAAACTGCTTATCTGCTTAAAAAGTAAGCAGGTAAATACTTTAGCAATAGAAAGCACCCTCTCTGAGAAAAGATTATATAATGGTCTTTTGTATAGGACAGTGCTGTTTTTTGTAGGCGTTTCCAAAACTTAAAATACAGAACTACACCTAAAATATACTAATTGTGCAGCGAAGATGACGTGAGAACGAAGGTTATATCAGATTCCACGTGATTTATGAATTATGATAAAGCAGAATTAAGAAGAAACATAAAAATCTTATAAATTTTAAGTCAGAGCCCCAAACGATGAAATTTAGGCATGACAGCAGGGGAAATTTTTTTTAGTTAAAGGGGAACGAACCAAATGACGATGAATGAGTCAAATGGGTTGAAAGACGCTTAAAGTTTATTTTTGATGCATACAGCCTTCTTAGTCCTTTTAGTCCAAATATGTAAGAAAATGGTGTTTATAATTTCTTGTCGGGAATTAATTGTAGAGGCTGATGGAAACCAAGGATATGCAATCCACTGGGAACCTCCTCCTGAACAAGCATATAAATGGATACATAAGAAACCGAAAGTACCAAAATCTTTGCGTATATACGAAGCACATGTTGGTATTAGCGGATCCGACCCAAAGATTGCCTCGTTTAGCGAGTTCACTGAGAAGGTTAATTCCTCATTTCTAGTATCTCTTGTTTCATGTTGTAACATTGTTTTCTAATGATTTATAATTTTTTTTTTAACGATGATAGGTTCTCCCTCATGTTAAGGAGGCTGGATACAATGCAATACAGTTAATTGGGGTTGTTGAGCATAAAGATTATTTCACTGTCGGTTATAGAGTGCGTTTCGTTTTCCAAATACTTGGTCTCTTTTACCTTTTACGCCGATTATATTAAGGAAAAAAATAGCCCTTTTTAAGTGTAAACGGAAATGAACCTAAATTTTGCAAACCAATCATGGCCTAATTTAGCCACAACAAAAATCGCACATAAATTGTAAAATTTTAAGATATTTGCAAAATGTGTACTTTTCAGAAATTCTGTACTTGTATGATGTTTTACGAAACTTTGGTATTTAGCTCTTTTTGCGAAATATATGTTTGCTGACTTGGTCTTAATATAGGTGACAAATATGTTTGCTGTCAGCAGTCGTTTCGGGACACCTGAAGATTTCAAACGCTTAGTTGACGAAGCACATGGTGATCACATTATTATAACTGTTTGTTGATCAATCATTGACCTTTGTACGTACTAATTTTCATGCTGACGATATTGAGTTTCAAATTTTCTGAATTTATGTGTAACAGGGCTTGGATTGCTGGTCTTCATGGACATCGTTCATTCTTACTCAGCTGCAGATGAAATGGTTGGATTGTCGCTCTTTGATGGATCAAATGACTGCTATTTCCATACTGGTAAGCGAGGACACCATAAGTTTTGGGGTACAAGGATGTTCAAATATGAAGACCTTGATGTTCTCCATTATTTGCTCTCGAATTTAAACTGGTAATGACCAAATATTATTTTGACGAGTATATACTGCAAGTTACCTTCGAATATAATTGTACAATCTTTCTTATTTTATAGGTGGGTAGTGGAGTACCATGTTGATGGTTTCAATTTTCATTCTCTTGCATCAATGATGTATACGCACAACGGGTTTGCCTCATTTACTGGTGATATGGAGGAGTAAGGCATCTGTAGCTTTCGTGTTCCTGATATAAGTTTTGTATAGATGGCATTATGGGTGGGTCAATCGGGTTGGTAATGGGTCAAAATGGATCGAGACGGGTTGTGCGGGCGACCATAAACACATCTTTCTGTCTATGTTTTTTGATATTATGTTTTATTAATGTGTCATATGTAATTACCATAACTCTATTTTAAAATAAAATTTTTACCTTCTTAATAAGCCGTTGTAGGAGGTTATATGCATCCAGTCGACCCATATTGAAAAAAGGGTCAAATTTACCACCTCTTAAGCTTGATATTCTTATGTCAACACGGGCTAATCTTTCGTTTTTTTCAGATTCTATAACCAGTACGTTGACCGGTCTGCACTATTATACCTCATATTGGCAAACGAGACGTTGCACGCTCTTCATCCTAATATTATAACCATTGCTGAAGACGTAAGTAACTGAATTTTTTGTGCTTTAAAAATCTTAAAAGTGCCAAAAAATGAATCTTTTTCCGTTAATTGACCAGGCCACGCTTTATCCTGGATTATGTGAACCCACTTCTCAAGGCGGGCTGGGATTCGATTACTATGTAAACCCGCGTGCATCAGATATGTGGTTGTCGTTTCTTGAAGACGTTCAAGATTCCAATTGGAGCATGAGTAAGGTGTGTACCCACTTAACCATCACCAGTTCTGATTTAATAAAATTTAAAGCTGGTTATTTTTGTGATAAAATACCAACGTCATATTACAGATCGTGGCCACACTGGTAGGGGTCAAAGGAAGTTCCGATAAAATGCTTTTATACTCTGAAAACCACAACCAGGTAAGTCTATGGTTATCCAACAAATTTTCTATTGGTCGTTTTTCTTATCTTTATGTAAAAATTTGTTGGCAGTCAATTTCTGGAGGGCGGTCTTTTGCCGAAATATTGTTTGGTAAAACTTTGGAGCAATCATCAGTCATGAATGAGTCATTGCTTAGAGGTTGTTCTTTGCATAAGGTCGGTTTGGCACTTTAGTCACTAGAAATCTTCAAAAGATAAATAATTGAATTCGGCCTAATTTGTGTTTTCATACTTATGTTTGTCGTTATTTAGATGATCAGATTAATCACCTACACAATTGGTGGCCGTGCTTATCTAAACTTCATGGGCAACGAATTTGGGCATCCAAAGGTGAGATAATCAAAATATATTATCTATCTAATATTTCAAGAACCCGAGAGAATGCAAGTAATGTTGGTTGTTATTATGTTTGCTAGCGAGTGGAATTTCCCACAGAAAGTAACGAATTTTCATTCTCGCTCGCTAACCGGAACTGGGATCTACTCGCTACACCAGGAGTTCATCAAGATTTGCTTTCCTTCGAGAAGGTACCGCATTACTTTAACTAAACCCGACTTTACGTAAGTCGGTAATATAAATTAATCTTACAATAGTTATTTTACAGGATATGATGGACTTGAACAAAATCGAAAGAATAATTTCAAGATGGCTTCCTAATATTCATCATGTCAACGACACTAACATGGTGAGGTGTTTATGGTCTAAAAATTTTCAAGTTTTAATCACTTGAATAGACTTTATGAAATATAATGAACTGAGTGTCGTTTTTTATGTGGGCACAGGTGATATCGTATTTACGAGGCCCATTTCTCTTCATCTTTAACTTTCATCCCTCAAATTCATACGACAGATACAACGTAGGCGTGGAAGAAGCTGGAGAGTATCAAGTAAAGATAACTTGTTTCTTTATAAACAAATTAAATAATCTTATGTACATTGTTGTGATATCTTATAATTGTTTTAATACAGATTATTCTGAATACCGATGAAAAGAAGTACAGTGGTCAAGGATCGATAGTGCAGGATCAGTACGTTCAGAAAACCATGAGTAGAAGGTAAGCCATATTTTAACTAAATTTTTTACATATAAGGCCCGACTGAAGTTAAGTTTAAAATTATCAAAATATGTCGTGTTGCAGAGTTGATGGTATGCGTAACTGCCTAGAAGTACTGTTACCGAGCAGAAGCGCTCAAGTGTACAAATTAACCAGAATTTTGAGAGTATGAACATTGCTAGCCAGCGATATTCGGAGATTATGCGTATGAAGGCCTAAAAAGCCTGTACATTTTGTTCAATGGGTCTACATCATTCAAACAAACGGGTCGTATTATGCCGATTTAGCAAATGCAAGTGTTCAGAAGGTACAGTTTGTGCACATATTTGATCTAGAGTCGTATTTCCTTGACTTTGAATGTCAAACTTGTATATATTTATCAAAGCTGTTTATTAGAACTTAGAAGTACAAAAATCGGGACGAAAGAATCCGAATGACCTAATGGGTCCGGCATATATACTAGGTACATCTACTGCTTCTAACACTAGCAAAATATGCTGTTCTCGGTATGGTCAAATGTCTAAGATGCCCCTTAATAAATTTGTGTTTTTTGTAATGCAGTGAATCCCAATGCATCAACAATTGTAGACCTAAACCTATTAACGTTAACCCTCATATCTTGCCCATCTAAATACATTGCCGACCCACTTGGTAGCTCACGTTGGACGGCCACAATGACGTGGTTCACAACAGCGGGATGGTCCCAACCATATGTGTCAACAAGTGTACTCTCCTCAGGTTCAATCCTGTACTCCAAATACTTTACTCCCATATCTTTTGCTGGTTCACCGAATTATTTACTCGATACCCATTTGAGACCCAAAGGCCTGATTTGTATCAAAGTCGCCCCATTAGGTAAACACATTTCATTCATTAGTCCGGCCCCATGAGCCCCTACCATTACACTGCATTCGTTTAGCACAGGGGAAAATCTCTTCAAATCCTGCATCATCTTTTCTGATCGAGCTACGATCACATGGAACCCTAGCTATTCCATCATTTTCACCATCGCGGCTTCGTTTAAAAGACTTCCACCGTGTTGTGTGTGAGATTAGAAGCCGGACTGGCGGATTGGGAGTCTCGCAGACCCTTGGTGTCTGCAACTTGTATGTGTTTCGACTTTTTAAAATCCTGCTTACCGTAAAATCCTTCGGGACTCATGCGTATCAGATGTGTTTAGACCTAGGGAATTTATGAAATTTGAGACCGATTAGTGATCCTAGAAAACAATGTACACTTGAATTAGCTAATGGGATTTATAATTTCGTGACATGATAGGCGTGAAATAATTCGATCACATTTTATGACGAATTACGGGTTATAATCGTGGATGATGAAATGTCCACGAGATTGAAAAAGGCGAGAAGTTATAAAAAGTGGAATGATTATTTCATCGAGTTCGTGAAATGGGTTCCCAGTGAAAATGGCTGAGAAGATTATCGCGAGGTGTTGGTGGTTGTGGTCGCAAGTTAGTGGTGCAACGGAGGTTGTAAACGACACATGTCAGGTGTTTTTGTTATCTTGTTGTCCTGCGTATGTCTCGACGATGGTGGGAGTCGTGAAGTTCTAAATTGGATAGAGTGACTTGATAATCCTTATACCGCTCGAACTTCATCATTTTAATAACTTTTTACGAGCTCCTTGCGAGTCATTGTAATATCCTCGCCGTTAAAAAAAAACTGTAGTTCGAAAATATTTGAACATCACCCTCATCGAAGACCCTTAACTCTTGCGTCACCCCTCATTGTGACGGTATTTTTTGGTGTAAATATATTTACCAGGGTAAAACCCTTTAAAAAAAAACCCCTCATCGTATATCATCAAGTTCATTCACGTCACCGGCTAAGATGGGTTAGCTTAGACACAAGTAAATTAAGAATTTCGGATGTTTTTTTTTGGAACAGCAATTTGTGACTACATGGCCCCTAGCCTAGAAGGCGTAGCGAGCCCACACAACCAGGTTCGGTCCAGCCGAGAAGGCAATGGCACCCTTCCCTTTACACACGCGGGAGGAAACCCTTATCGCCCTAGACAAGACTCGAACATGAGTAGCCACCAAATGTCTTTCTCTCTCTTAGAAACCCTAGCCACCATCTCTATTCTTCATTATCAATCTCCTTTTATCCTTAGTGTTTGAATTCGTTATAACCCCTGAAATTGGGATCAATCATTCATTGATTAAGCACATATCGAGCGTGTTAGGCGATCTTCTCATCTTGGGATTTAAGGTTTAGATCTGTTTGTTTTCCCTTCAATCTAATCTCTTTTTAAATCAACCCCAAATTGACTCCATTTCCGTTTCCTTTTCTCCTCGCCTCCATTAAACAAGATCTCCCTTCAATCCAAAGAACTCATCTCATCTGTTTATCATGGGTATCGATGATTGGCATGTAGTTTCGAGGAAGAAACATGGTTATAGATCTTATGAAGACGACGTGGCTAAGATCTCGATTTCGATTTACGTGTCTAATCTTCCAGAGACATTTTCGGCCAAGGATCTGTTTCATGCTTGTAATAAGTATGGACATGTTGTTGATTCTTTCATTCCACTGAAGAGATCAAAGGAAGGTAAAAGATTTGGATTTGTCAAATTTATCAATGTTTCTAATGTGGAAAGATTGGTGGGTAATTTATGTACGGTATGGGTTGGTCGTTATAAGTTACAGGCAAATAAGGCACGATTTGGCAGGCCACCTTTGAATGGCAGGAACATTCGTAATTCGAAGAGTGATGATAGACATTTAGGTGGGTTCAAGGAGCCTAATGTTAGGCCAACGAATGGGAATAAAGAAACCAGGAATAATTCGTTTGCTTCTGTGTTGAAATCGAACCAGCCTAATAATTTGTCATCTTCTAATATGATTCATGATTCCTCACCTGCTATTGCTCTTGATGATGATTGCTTATCAGCCAATGATCTCTCTTGTGTTGCTATTGGGAAAATTAAAGATATTAACGCCCTATCTAACCTTTCTGTCATCCTTAACGATGAGGGGGATTTGAAGTACATAAAGATCTCAATCAGGTGGGATTACTGGTCCAGATCCAATTCCAATCTTTCATCCAAAGAAAATGATTAATCATGCTGATTAATGAATGGTTCCTATGAACTTGGTAATGCTAATAATTCTTATTGAGCGTTAACAGAATTTAGGGATAGCTATAGAAGTGACACCCTATGTGTGCTCGGATCAACAAAGCGCTCGTCAAAAATTGTGCACTTGGGGTACTTTGACTCCTGCTATTTGGTAGAGGATAGTTATCGATGCCGACCGAAAAGTCTGTAACTAACCTAAGTTAGTACTATTATCAATGATCGTAACTCAAAATCCAATGTTAAATGAAAGTTATTGATTCCGATTAGAGAACTATAACCATGGACCCTACTAGACGATAATATTGTTAATCATCTCTATGATGAATATGTAGGAGACGGAAAAAAAATAAATCAATTACTGGGGATACGAAATGATCATGTTTCAGAGTCTAGCTTCATGAAATAGAAAATCGAAAACGTTATTAATAACAGGAACCTAATCCTCAAAAAGAAAAAAAATAAGATAATCAGAAGATCCTTTTGGTATTTACAACAATTCTGTAATATGCAAGAAAAATAAGGATGCTGGTCATGATAGCGATCCTTCTCACCCTCCTGGATTCACTCAAAGGTAAATGTTGTGTTAGTGTTATTCTCTGCCTGTGCATTCTGATATCATTCCTAATAAAGGGGATCTCAAAATGATAAGTGTCTATAACCGATCCTTTACCTTAAAACTGGAGGATCAATTTATGGATGTTATTGAAAACTGGTGCAGTCGAACAAACCATGGGAACAACAATGGCCGGAAATCCAAGAAAAACATAATGAAATTGAAGGCCTCTCATGGAGATTCCATGGTCTTTAAATGAATGTTATGTCTTTAAACATTCAAGGTCTTGGCCAATCAGCCAAGAAACAGTGGATTCGGGAGTTAAACACTAAGAATAAGATTAACTTTGTTGCTATTCAAGAAACAAAGTTGGAGAGCATTAATCTTTTTTCTATCAAAGATTTATGGGGTAATTCTTTTTTCCTTTCGACTTTTCTTTTAGTTCTTCTGTTGGTCCTTTCAGGAGGAAATTCTATGTGATTTGGGATCCTAATAGCTTTGTTAAAGATAATGCCACCATTTCTGATTATTTTGTGCGTTCGTGGTAACTTGGCTTTCTACTGCTACTATAAGGTTAATGTTTGTTTCAATTTATGCTCCACAAGATATCTCTGAGAAGAAATCTCTTGGGAAAAAAATTACTCACATATTGATACACAAAGGGATGGAGAAATGCTATATATAGCGATTTTCAATGACGTTAGATCAAAACAAGAAAGTTTGGGACGATTTATTATTAAAACGCGTCCCAATGCCATTAATCACAGCATACATCTCTACTGCTATGGATTATGATCTTCCCCTTGAAGGATATTCCGATACTGGGCCTATCAATCGGCCAGAAAATTAGTAAATGGATAGGTTTTTAATTTCTGAAGGTTTACTTCTGAAATATCCATCTCTGTCAACTATTGTCTTGACAGGAGGCATCTTCCGATCACAGTACCCATCATGTATGCTTCGGAAGTTGTTACTGATTATGGGCCATACCCGCTTTTTGCGTGTCTAATCAATGCTTGTTTCACATGAAAGGTTTTTGATAATCTCATTAAGGATTCATGGAGCTATTCAAGTTCTAATGATTCTAAAAAGAAATACTTTTAAAGAAAAAGCTTCAGGCATTAAAGCTTCAAGAAGAGGGTGTAAAGATGATATAAAACGCTCTAATGATACTTTGCATTTCTATCAAAGCTGCGGTTGTCTGAAACTTGAACAAGTTATTCGATAATGGCTTAGCAACTCGGTGTTAGTCACTTGTAAAGGATATCTCTTTTAAAGGAGCTTCATAATTTATAAAACAAAAGTCACATCTTTAGACTTATGGCTCATAAAAGCAAAAGTGGATGGGCCATTTGAAGGCGATGAAAATTCCAAATATTTTCATGGATAATTAATAAAAAAGAATCGCAACTTGCTATTCGTGTGTTCCATAGATTTAGATTGATTGACGAACCTTGCAAGGTTAAAAAAGAATTTCTCATGCACTATTTGCCAATCGATTTGAAATCCTTCAGGTCCTTTGTAGATGATATTGATTGTCGATTTGTTCAAAAAGCTTTCTTCTGAGCAGGTGGATGACCTCGAGAGAGTGATGTTAACGTTTATGAGGCATATAAAGCGGTTTGGGATTGCGAACCAATAATCGCCAGGTCCGGACGTTTCTCATTTGATTTATTCGTACATTTTAGGAATTTCTTAAGCATGATTTTGTTTAATGCCGATCCGTGAGTTTTTCATCTCAAGTAAGTTCCCTCCTGGATGTAATTCATCCTTCATTGCTCTAATCCCTAAGAAACATTAAGCAAAGTTTGTTAAAGATTACAGGCCAATTATCTCCATTGGTGTTTTTTACAAGATTCGGTTTCTAATATTTTGTGCTAATCGATCTTAATTGGTAATATCAGAGCTTATAAGAGATTTTCAATCTGCTTTTTTATCCAACCGTCAAATTCCTGGACGGTCCTTTCAACTTAAATGAACTTATTTTTTTGGTGCAAAGCTCAATAAAATCGAAAGCCAAGATTTTTTTAAAGTGGAATTGAAAAGGCTTTTAGTTCTGTGAGATATGACTTCTTAGATATATTTTAAGAAACATTGGTCGGCATAAATGGAGAGGAAAGGATTCAAGGATGTCTTTCCGCGGCTATGGGATCTATTCTTTAATGGTAGTCCGACCGATGAATTTTAAGTTCCACAAGGGTTAGAAGCAAGGAGACCCCTTAATCTCCTTATATGTTCACATAGTTATGGAAAGTTGCATCTTTCTTTCAATAATATCAAAAAGCTGATCTTTTTAAAGGGTATCCATTGAAGAATCGTTGACGTTATCTCATCTTTCTAATGCAGATGACGCAGTCTACATTGCAAATTGGGGGGGGATAAGCAAACCTCGTTACCATAGTTCCTATGCTCAAATGCTTCCCTTTTTTGCTCGGGTCTTCAAATAATATTCTTAAGAGTAAAACTCATGGGCTTGGAGTCTCTAATGCGAAAGTTTTTGCGGCATCTAACATTATGGGTGTTCTAACTTTTTCCACTCCGTTCTCTTATATTGGTGTCAAGTTGGGATGTCCTCCTTCTAATATAAAGGCTTGGGATGAGATAATTGGATAAAGTTTCTAACAGATTATCAAAGATGAAAATTAAGACTCTTTCCGTTGGAGGAAAACGTCTTACTTAATCAAGTCTGTCCTATGAAGTCTCTTCCACTTAATCATATGTCGCTTATATAAAGCACCTTTGGGTGTTCTTCGTTACATGGAATCCCTTCGCAGAAAATTTTATTAATGTGCGATATAAATAGGAAAAAGCTTATCTATGATTAGTTGTGAACAAAAAAAAAAAAAATTTGGCTTCTAAACAAAAAGGGGGGCTAGGTTTGTCAATCGTCTTTGCGCAAAATAGATCCTTAATTATTTAAGTAGTTTGGAGATTTCTTTTCGCAGGATGCATCCCTTTGGAATCGTCCCTTATTGCAGTTTAAAATATGCAATCGTTCTCACCCTTTTGTTCACACAGGTTTGGTTTCCAGTTTATCTCCTTGGAATTGTATCTTGATAAGAGCACATTACTATTCCGCAAAAGGTATTAACCTTCTTGCGCTTTATGAAAAAGAAAGTTGGAAACGGTCGAACACTCTCTTTTGGGAAGATTGTTGGATTATGATTCCCCCTTAGCATATCTTTTTCCTCCGTTTAATATCCGTTATGGAGCTCAAAAAATTATAGACGGTTTGCAGCTAACCTTGATGCTTCGTTGTTGCTTCTATTTCGTAGAAAACCTCCCTGGAGTGGTGGAAGAAGAGCAGCTTCAAAATCACCATCTAGTTGAAACTAGTTGGGTCTATATCTTTATCTCCTTCCAATGACGATGGCATGTCTTCTTGGATCTTCTGGTGATTTTCTGTTCACAAATCCTAGAACATTTATTGATGATATTCTTTACCTTTGTTGGTGACTTTTACTAGAATTGGTGAAAGATGGTACCAATAAATGATAAATATTTTAGCGTGAAAGTTTGTTTGATAAGCACCCCACTAGACTTAACCTTTCACTTCGAGGATTGATATTCCTTCTATTATATTCCCAAATAGGTGGTGTATATCTGGAGAAACATGCTCGCATCTAATCTAACTCTTATAATTTAGCTCGTGACTTTATGCGTAAAATTGCTCGATGTTGGAAATTTGGATATTATAGATTTTTCTTGATACGAAGAATGGAATGCTTGGTCAAAACTACTCGTTTTCTAAAGCTCAAAAGGAAATGCTAGTAAGGGTCTTTTATGTTATGTGGTGGAAGATTTGAAAATTCCGCAACCAATCTTTTTGGATCTTCTCAATCCGCGTAAGGAGCTTCTTTTTGATATATTGTTTCGTACTCTTGTTAACTTGGTTGATTCCAATAGATGTAAAGCAACCAATATTGGATAGGATTTCTTGATGCAATGTCCTAAATCATATCCTTGTAATTTATAGCTTCTTGCAAGTATTTTTATTATTTCAATTTTGCCTGTTCAAAAAAAAGACTCGAACGATGAGACCTTGCCTAGGAGGGTAAAACCTCCATACCATTGGACCAAATGCCCGTTGGTAAGAATTTCGGATGTTTTAGTTCACATGGTTAAGTAAAATGTTACTGTAAACACACGTTTGTTTTTTAACTTCAATAACTTGTAAGGTGGAAATTTAGTTCTAAAGGATAGAATGTGATTCTTTCATTGAGGTGTAAGTTGAAGTAAAATTTGGAGCCCTACAAGTAATACCAAAATGAAATGTGCTTCCCATCTGCCTATTTTATTGTATCCAGTTCATTTCATTCCTATTTGCCACAGAAATTTTGGAAGAAAAAAATGACACCTCTTTTGTGTTTTCTCGTGGCTGTCGAAATAAATGTTATCATGATCCTTTCGTTTAGGACGCCTCTAAGAAGACTAGCGATGTTCGTGTTGGATCGTTTCAAGGAGGGACGAGGTCCCATAATGTCTACCGTTGCATTCACATTGTTTCTAGTCTTATTGTCTAGCTTGTATAGTATATTCAGGATTCAAAAACGTTCAATGGAGACAGGAACCGTGAATCAAACTGATCATGTTCTTTTGGCCAATCATATACTTGATTCGTCGCTCATGGGTATGTTTTCATGTTTATTTTCTAACTTATAATCCAGAGACAATGTGCGCGTATAAAATGATTATGGTTTATATGGTACAGGTTTTTGCTTATTCCTCGGACTGATGATAGATAGACTTCATTACTATGTTAAAAGGTTCGATCATTCTGAGAGCATCAAATCCTTTACCAAAGCGAAAGAAAGTTACGAGACAGAATCAGATTGAATCGACCTTCATGTATATAGTAAATAAACAAAGTCATATTATTTCATTCTTGAACAGAACCTATTAAATGATTTAAATTTAAGCGACCATGATTTATGTATATAACATTCAAATATTCATGAATCTGTATATTGTGTTCAAGTGATTTAACAACATACATTGGACTAAGCCCAATAACACAGCTGGGGAACCAAAACTGATTTACTTATGGCTCCTTTTGAAATAATGTGGATAGGGGTGCACCGGTACCGTACCGGATTCCGATATCAGAACCGGTACCGGTACTTGGTACCGGGAAAAATCGGTATCGGGAGTTCCTTTTTTTGTTCGACCAAAAAAAGTCCATATTTCATGCTAGTAAATTTTGTGACATCAACAAAAAGCTGGAAAAAAAATGCATTTTCGAGTGATTTCGAACCACAACGTGTCAGAAACGTAACCAACAATTAAATAAACATATCACTAAGATAATCATAACTTACAACGTTCCAAAACTTACAAAATTCCACCGAAATCATATGAAATCGTTCAAAATAAACAAACTAAACAATTTTCAACAAATAACAATTAAATTTCGGGTACTTTGAATAAGCAATTTAGTTAAAAAAAATGAATACACAAATTTCGGGTATTTTTCGGTACTATCTCGATTTGGTACCGGTACCGTATTAGTGGTCCCGGATTTTTTTTGGCTCGACTCAGATACCGGTCCCGTACCCGGTATCGGAAGTCGGTACCGGTTCGCTATCGAAATTCGGGTCCAAATGACCCGTTGTGCCACCTCATCAATTGGTTTAATCGCAGTTGAACTACAATTAGAATGGACACAATGCTTTGCATATGAACTTGAGTAATGGCTGACTGCTGTTTATAGACTTTGTCGACACTTGGCAATTGATTTCCATGAAACTGTCGCATTTCCGAAGGGTATTCACCAAATATCCCTAAGCCCCTAACTCCCCGTTAGCAATCACAAAAATGTAAGATTTTTCTAATTTTAAAAGTCAAGAAGACGAATAATGTGGAGGTTCTTTTGCATCTTTGGAAGTTGCCTAGGTCGCTTATCCGGTCTCCTCGTTAATGGTTTATGATCGTGTTGCTTTTAGGTTGTCGTTGTGCTTGTCGGATGATTACCGGGCTTTTGGTAGTGATCCTTGTTTTGGTTACATTCTTAGAGTGGAGTGTCATTTGTGAGTCGTGCTCTTTTTTTCTTCTCCAAGGTTTTTTCCATTTGGTTTTTCTTAGAAAAGTTTTTTAAGGAGGCGGTCTTAGATGGCGTATTATACTCCTAGGGTGCATCTAACAGCTTGGTTTGGGTGATTCATCTTTTTTGAAGTGGTTTTTTCTTATTGGGGTGCTTGTTAGTGTATTGTGCTATTTGTAATTATATTGTGGCATGTCACATACGTTTAGTGGATGTTTAAGCTTTGCTTGAGGTTAATGTGGTTCTTTAGCAACATTCTGATTTTCTGTGATTAATATATTTTACCGGGGTAATTCCTTTTACCCAAAAAATAGTTATTAGAATTTGCATGTGTATACGCGGCTGGCTTCTTGATCGTAATCACTATCAGCATGTGTATACCAGTCGATGGCAGTTGGCTTCTTGATCGTAATCACTATATGTCAAAGGCTCGTGCTTTATACAATCTACAACAATCCCAACTAACCACCTTGTTCGCGCTTCACACACTTTTTTTTTACTTAAAAAATAATCCAATTCTAAGCGTTGTTGCATAGTAATTAAGAGCGAGATATCTCCAAAGTATCAAATCTTCAAGAGACGGTGTCAAAAGTGTTTGTATCTTAGGCCCTAAAAAATGAGTTGTTATCGTACATGGCGCCTTAAGCGATCATATTTATCAAAACACAAACCAATGACGGCAAGTATTTCAAAAACCGTCATTGGATATAGTTTTTGTGATGCTAATAACACATATACACCACTAGAGCTTATTATGTTCTCGGATAAAACTAAGACTAAATTTGCTATAAGAGAAATATATTAGTTGATATTTTTGAAAGATTTATCAAATCATTATCTGTTTAATAGGATTAGTATCAATCCTTAGCTGTGTGATAGGATAAGCTCTACATTAATTGTCTTAGTTGTATTCTTGTCATCATGGGCTCAAGCCTACCTTGTATAGTATATATATCGTATGATTTGAAGGAAATAAGACAAACAAATATTTTACCATTCAATATGGTAATCAGAGCTAAATTGATCCCCTCCTAAAAACATTCCAGATCACACGTTTCTTCTTATCTATCTTTTCTCCTAACCTCGTCTCCAAACCGACAGCTCATAATCTTTTTCCTTCCGCTGCTTGTGATGAAATAATTATCCACACATCAAGATATAGTTATTTTTGTGGAGTGAATTTATTAATCTTGTGGTTAGGATTTTGACTCCATATCAAATACCTTATACCACCAAAATTGTTTCCGTCACTTCACCTGTTACACTTAGTAAATTAATAATTGTCGCTCCATTGGTTAAGAAAGAAGGTGTATCACATCACTTTATTTTAATATGTTCACCTGTACCCGTAGTAATATGTGACCCCACAAAGGTAAATATGACTAGATATTGTATTGAGTGAATGAATTCTTAAGAGATGTTATATATATTTATAAAAATAGATAGCTTTGTATGCATAATGGGCCTAACCTAGTTACATACAAATACAAAGAAGGCCATGGGCCGTATAGACTGTTAACAGCCCCCCGCAGTTGGAGCGGGAGATGAACGAACGCTCAAACTGGTACGAAACTCATCAAATAAACTAGTAGGTAAACCTTTGGTGAAGATATCCGCATACTGATAACGTGACGGGACGTGTAGAACCCGTATAGCACCGGTAGCAACAAGATCCCGAACAAAGTGAATGTCAATCTCGATATGCTTCGTGCGTTGATGTTGCACGGGATTAGAAGAGAGATAGACGGCACTCACATTGTCACAATAGACAAGTGTAGCAGTGGCTAGAGGTGTATGAAGTTCACGTAATAGATTACGTAACCAGCAAGTTTCAGCAACCGCATTGGCAACACCCCGATACTCAGCCTCAGCACTAGATCGAGAGAGAGTAAATTGGCGCTTCGATGACCAGGAGAGAAGATTGTTGCCAAGAAAAACACAATAACCAGAGGTTGATCGACGAGTAGTGGGACAACCCGCCCAATCCGCATCTGAGTAAGCCACTAAAGATGACGTCGTAGAGGAATAAAGCTGTAATCCATAGGACAAGGTGCCACGCACATACCGTAAGATCCTCTTGAGAGCAGAGAGATGAGGCTCTCGGGGGTCATGCATAAAGAGACAGACCTGCTGAACAGCATATGAAATGTCAGGCCGGGTAAAGGTGAGATACTGTAAGGCCCCGGCTAGGCTGCGATATAATGTAGAGTCAGAAATAGGAGCACCATCTGCAGAAAGTTTGGAGTCCGTGTCAACAGGTGTACGACACGGTTTACAATTAAGCATACCAGCCCGATCAAGAACCTCAGTCGCATACTTTTGTTGAGATAGAAACATCCCCGAAGCATTACGAGTCACAGAAATGCCCAAGAAATAATTAAGTGAGCCCAAATCAGTCATGGAGAACTCTGCATGAAGAGAAGTGATAATCTGCTGTAACAGATCAGAAGAAGATGCAGTCAAAACAATATCATCAACATATAAAAGCAAGTAAGCAGTGTCTGCCCCCTGTCTGTAGATGAAGAGTGAAGAGTCACAGCGACTATGATGAAACCCAACCCGAGCAGCATAAGCCGCAAATCTCTGAAACCAGGCCCGAGGGGCCTGTTTAAGCCCATAAAGAGATCGCTGGAGAAGGCAAACATGATCTGGATGCTGCGGATCCCGGAAACCAGGAGGTTGGTGCATGTATACAGTCTCTGATAACGATCCATGTAAAAAGGCATTCTTGACATCAAGCTGGTGAACCGGCCAATGTCTAGAAATGGCTAGACTGAGTACTGTCCGAATAGTAGCCGGTTTGACAACCGGACTAAATGTCTCATCCACATCAATACCTGCAAGTTGAGTGCTACCATTTGCAACAAGACGAGCCTTGTACCGACTGAGGGTACCATCAGCGTTATACTTATGCCGAAAAAGCCACATAGAACGAACAATGTTCGCGTCCGGTGGCCGAGGCACAAGAATCCAAGTATTATTTTTAATTAAAGCAGTATATTCATCAAGCATAGCACGATACCAATTTGGGTCACGAAAAGCAATTGGATAGGACTTAGGAATAGGTGATATGGTGGACACGTGTAAGTTAAAACGTTGAGTGGGACGATTAGTACCGACACGAAAGCGAGTGACCATGGGGTGAGTCGAGGTGGGATTATTGTGGTTGTGTGTAGGAATAGTTGTTTCAGTGGATGCGTTTGATGTGGGCTGGACATTTGGTGAGTGGGGAAGTGGGCTAGACTCATGTGTTTGGTGAGCCGGTTAGAGTGGGCTTCGTGGTAGACTGGGTAGAGCAGCAGTAGATGTTATAGTGGTGGTGGGAAGTGGTGATGCAGAAGTGAGTTTGGATATGATGTGTTGATGTATGATGTTGGGCGAAGTGTCCAAAAATGTGTACGAGGGTGAGTCATGAGGAGTCATAGATCCATATGGGAAAACTGTCGGTTTCAGCTCCGGTCCCAGAATCTGCACCGGTCGCTTCACTCTTTCATAGTCGTATCAGCAAGACAGTAATTACCAACCTCCATCTGAGAAGATTGCAGAGGCACACAAGGCAGCAAGGTTTGTTGTTGGAGCATTGGCGTTTGATGACATTTTTGTTGCTGTAGATTATCTCAAGAAGTCTTTTGAGCTGCTCACGAATCCAGTGTTTGAATTGGCTATGATTCTTGGACATTGTGAATCGTTCACACTTGCATATCATTTTGTTTATACGTTTTGTTATGTTTTTGCATAGTTTTTTGGATTTTTTGTTTT
>BQNB010011764.1:0-80623 GCA_026074375.1 Tanacetum coccineum | reverse complement strand
AACTTCACACTTGGCCTTCAAGTCTTCATATTCTTTGTATTTGGCCTTCTCCCTTTCTTTTAACACATCACATTCCCCCTTCATCTACTCCATGACCTTCAGCTGCTCCTGAGCTCTTCAATTGACGGCATTATCCATGATTGCTTGCCTAGCACAACACTGGTCATAGAGATCAAGCAGCCCAGCATCCAGTTGGTTGTCCAAATGACCCTTCCAGCCTAGAGGAGTGATATAGAATATCTTCCAGTGGCAAGCATTGGCATCCTGTAGTTCGAGAACATCTAGGAGACCTGTAAAGGCATAAAGAACACTACGAAATTGTAAAGAAGGAGAACAGGAGCAACAGTTTCTTTTTAACATTTACCTTCTTCATCATCAGAAATGGTAAGGAAGGGGGAGTCAGATTTGGAAGGGGAAACCTTTTGACGAGTAGCTCTGGAAGAGGAACCAGCCCGGACTAGCCTGCGCTTGATAGGTGGCTTCGAAGACCCTATCGTACTATACTTCCTATCCTTAATCCTTGCCGCAACACTACCAATATGTATTACTAAATTGTAACGCCCCGACCCAAAAGGGTAGAAGTATTACAAATATGGTGTGACATCAAAGGCATACATAATCATAACACAAGCATAAACAGCGGAAGTCTCAAATAAATACCAAAGGAAAATAAGTCAACATGACTTAAGGTACATAAGTTCTTAAAAGACAGACATATCCAAACGAAATAACCGAAATAACGAAGGTCTTGAAAAGTAACAGATCATATATCAAAACTAAGATCTCTAGGGTAAGTCCATACTCAGCACTCATATCCCGAAAGCAACCCCAGCTCCTAGCTTAGTGACAACACAAATAGAAACACTACGTTAAGTGAAGTGTAAGGGGTGTCCCTGTGAATCACCTCCGGCGTGAGAGTAAGTATGTGCTTTAGGGAGTAATGAGTAGGTATGAAGTAAGTAAGTAGGTGCGTGTAGCATAAAACATACCTGAGGACCTTGCCATCTATTTATAGGTAGAGAAATAGGCTAGAGCAAGGCATTGCACATAAACTGTTGATCCCTTCTTGACAGATCTTACTTAGCTTGTTAAAGCTTAGTTATATTGGATAGATCCAAGACAACTATAGTAGAAACTAAGATTAAGAATATCACAAACTATGCGGAATCTAGTTTGCAATACCAAGAAGAACAATGAAACAGTAAAAACAAGATCTTTACTAAACTTTCAATATATTGAATACTATTTTGAGTTACAAAATAGCTATGAATACTAACTATGATTGCTATGTAAACTATGAAAACTGATATCTAGATCTATGCCGTAGGGTTCCTTTTATACACTAAGGAAACCCTAATGGGCTTACAAAACGCGTCAAGTGATTATGATCTTTTCTATAAGTAAACATAATCTCTTAAACAAATAAGTTTATACATATCTTCTTTACAAATAATTGATACTTATCTTCATAAGTATTCTTGTTCTTCAATCAACCTTTATCTCTTCTCTGATATGTCTTTGATCTTATCTCTGACAGCATTAATCCTTTCAGCAGTTGTAACTGAGCACAAGCAACATTAACTACTTAGAAGTTTACTCTAGCAGTACTAACATATATTAGCAGTACTAACTTTAGCACTAGCAGTAGTAACTATTTAGTATATTTTCAGTCTTCATTTCTGAGCAGTCTTAACTTCTACTAGCAGCAGTAACTTTATACTAACAATACTAATTATACTAACAGTAGTAACTAGCAGTAGTAACTTTTATACTACCAGTACTAACTACTTAGCATAATTTTCATTAGTATTACCAGCAGCACTAAGTTATGCTTGACAGCACTAATATATACCTGAGCAGTAGTAACTCTAAGAATCATCTTGAAGTCTTTTAAACCCAACAATCCTCCCCTAAACTTGATGTTCATCTTCTGAATCTTCAAGTTTCATTAAAAGTCTTCACCATCACCAGGAGGATGCATTCAAACACTTCATTGACCCTTTTCCTGCTTTGTCATGAGCTTGAGTAGTTGATAACACATCTCATTCCAACGATCAGCTTGAAGCTTCTTGTTCAGCATGTTTGAGATTGTTATTGGTGTAAGGGGATATCTTTTCTCAACCAACATAAAGATATGTAGATTTCTAAACCTTACAAAGTGCACTCCACAGTTATCAAACAGCTTCCAAACAGTCACTTTGTACCCTTGTAGATTTCTCCATACTTCACTTTTTATGTCAGGTTCAAACATTACTTTCAAATCACCCCATAACACTCTTTCATAATCCTCCTCTGGCCTTGTATTCTCATGTTTAGCTTTAACCAACTTCCAAAGGGTCTCCAAGTCTTCTCTATCAATACCCTGAAGCATCTTTATCATTGATGAATACCTTTTTGATCTTCCATTAGCCCTTATCAATTTAAAGTATCCCATCTTTCCATCTTTATCAATCTAGTATTCAACAATCACTGGAGGCTTAGTAGCTAGAGGTATAGCATCAATTACTACCTCATCATCTTTAAGTATCTCAATATGCCTTTTTATCTCTGCCTCCTCTTGATTATCCTTTCAACTTCTACATGCTCATCTATCTTCTACTTCTTTGACATATCAGATTCAAGTTCATCCACTGCTCTTTTAGAGCTTTCCTCTGTTCTTGTCTCACTGCCTTTTACTACTTCTGAATTCATGTCCACAAAAGTATTTAATCTTTTCATTTCCTTATCAAACAACTTCTGGATTTCATCATAGCTTTTGCTCTTCAACTGACTATGTTTGTATCCAGCCATATTCTTCAAATAAGTGGACATTTTATTTCTCTTTTGAGCTTTGGTAGGTGGATTTCTTCTTATCTCTTCAGCTCTAAGCTTTGCAAAGTGTTTCTTTCTTCTGTTCATGAGCTCTACAAACAATCTTGATCTTTCTTCAATGGTTATTTCTCCCTGTTCTTCTGCTTGTAGCCTCTGAGCTAATTCAAAGTCTGCCTCTATCATAGCTTGTGTGTTATTCCATGATTCAATCAAAGCTATGTTGGCTTCTTCTTCCTTTTGCCTTACAAGCCTCTCTTCTTCAATAAGTTCAGCTTGCAACTGAGCTTTAAGATTTCTATCCATTTCTTCATCAAGAGCAAACTGATCTTTCTTTCTTTAAAGTACATCAGGCTCTTACCATTTTTCCTTTGCCTTGTCTTTTACTTGTGGAAGGGATGGAAGGTTGTGATTGTGAAGAAGAAATGTTTTTTTTGTTGATGCAGGTACTTGTTCTTCCTGATCAGGATATATTAATTCCCCAAACCCTTAGTCTTAACAGGATGTAACTGTTGTAGCAGCAGCTGTAAACAGGCTTGGGTTTTAAGTTTTGATCTCAATCAAAGTTTGATGCAAGAGGTCCAATTGTCTTAGAATTACAACATACTGGCAATGGACAGTGGTATCTACTTCAGTCAGTACTAATGGAATTGACTTTGTAGCGTGTAGACAAACATTAACTACAGGCTCTTCAAGCACCTTTTCAACTCAATTTTTATGCTCTTCCAAAAACACCTTGTATCATAACATCAGGGTTTTCATCATATCATTTTATCTTGAGTCTCATTTACCATAAGTCTCTTCTGCATCAGCATCAAGATCTTCATTTTTTCCTCCCCTGTTTGGATGCATCATCCTCGAGCACCAAAAACTGGCATTCATTAGAGGATTCTACCTGCTGAGCAAAACCAACATTTCTTAACTTCTTAGCCTTGAAGTTCTTGACTTTCCTTGTTCTTTTCACACTGCTTGAATCTCTTCTGGTTAACTAGTAATGTCCTTTGCTTGAGTAGCCTTGGCTTTCTCTAAATCAAGGACCATTATCCTGTTAGGTTGGTACTACAAATTCTTCATATTTATGCAGTTGCTTCTATCCTCACACTTGGAGGTGGATCATTTGAAGGGATTGAGAATGTTCCTCAGGAGTAGTCTCTTCAATAGTAGGCTTTGTAGGAGCACTGTCCTTGCTTTGTTTCCTTCTTGATTTTTTTCTTTTATGGTTTTGTAGGATGTATGGTTGAGTGATAATGGGTATGGAATGGGAATCAGTAGGAGTAGCTGAATCTACACCCATGTCTTCTGTAACTTGAACCATCATTATAGAGAATAGTGGTGTAACCCTTCTAGAAAAACCCTTGCATGGTCTCTTCATGTTAGCAAACACCTTCTTTAGTGTGGGATAAGGTGTCTAACATAAAACCCCTTTGTGCTTGGGACATTCCCTCTAACTTTTTTGTACAGGAAGACTTGCAACAAATTCGTGGGTACATGAGAAAATTTTACCCCACATCCAAGTTCTTCACCATAGTTGTCAAAAATGTTACTTGGAAAGGTTGAATTTTTGGTTTGTGGCAAGGCATATGATAACAGATGCCATAGTGCTACTAAATTCATTCGAAGATGTAGTCTTAGCACTAAGGCATTGCAGTATGGTATGGATGAGAAATTTCCATTGGGATGAGAAATAAGCTTTATAGAATGTAAGCTTTTGAGTAAGATTTTTTCCTACCTCATTCTTTCCAATTCTGCAAAAATCTGGTAGCAGTGGTAGACAATATGTTCCTTCAGCATCAATCCAACTTAAGATCACTTCCTTATAATTGTCTCAGAGATGATTACTTTTTTTTCGTCTGCTAGGCTTGTATATGTCGTTCCTCATTAACTATTTGACCTTAGCAGAATGTCCAGTAACGATTCAATACATGTAGTATAAATGTTGGATTGACGTTAACGCATATTGGATAGAACTTGCATTTAGAAAATTAATAATTTCCTCAAACCTATTACTTTCTTTGGATTTTTCGGAAAATGCAACCAAGTTATGAGTTTGAACAAACTTTGGGGTCGACATTGTGATGGGTTTTGATGATTAAAGATTAAATTAAGTTAGGGTTTATGATTAGAGAGGATAACAAGGTGTAAAATCAAACGAATGAGTGATTGAAATCCTTAATCGAAGTATTTATGAACTCAACCTCAACACTATTACTTGAACTGGCAGCTGCATTAAGTTATAGCCTAATAGTATTAACTAACCCAGCAGTCAGAATGTTATGCCTGACAGCTTTATCTTATGCCTAACAGTGTAAAGTGATTGCCATAGCAGCAATAAGAAACTATATACGTGCACAGTAAATTAAGCCTAACAACATTAACTTAAGCCTAGCAGCATTAAGTTTTAAGCTGAGCAGCATTAACTTTAAGACACCAACATTAACCCTAATTTCTTTCCAAAAAGCATTTCCATCATCAATTTTGATTCTCACAAGCTCTCTTTCTGTTTTTAATCTCACTATATCTCTCATTTCTTTTCTTCACCAATTCACTCTATCTGTTTTTATATTACACAACTCTCTTTCTATTTTTCAGCTCACTATATCTCTTATTTCTTTTTCTCACTAAGTCACTCTATCTGTTTTTATTATCAAGAATCCTTTCAGACAATTTTGTACAAAGTTCCATCAATTCCTTAGTCTTTCATGCTGTAACTCCCCACTTTTACAGTGTGTTAACTCTAAGTGAGATGGATCATTGACTTGTTTAGATGCTGCCTCAAACCTATTTGAGCTTCTGCACCGCCCCCCCTATATGGTATCTTGGCACCTGGGACCACTACCTGATTAGTTCCCTAAGGAAGAGATTCATTTAAGTGTTGCCATGGATTCTATTAATGTTACCACTGTCCTGCTCTGCTTCTAAGCTAGAAGCTGTAGTGGAAGCCCTTTCCATTCTGTCTTCCTATTCCTTATAGACAGGCTCATCTACAACAAGGTGAATAGGTCTACTAGACTAAGATATCTCAGTGGTCCTTTTAGCTTTCCTAGGTTTTTGAGTCTTTTTAGGTTAAGATTGTGATAGAATAGTGATTGTTTCAAGATTAGATAGTGATACAGTTATGGATGTGTATTAGGGTTCAGTGGGATTTCCTGACCCTTCACCCACTTCTGCTTAATGATACATTCCCTTTCATCTAATCTTAATTAACCTCCCCTCAAACAATACTTCAGAGATTAAGTAATCCAATGCTAGCAATCAGAAAGTTAAACCTGCTACATCAAAAGACTTTGTAAGAAAGATCTACAAACATTGTGGTCTGTTGTAAATATTGATTACTTGAATCAACTTCTTCTCTATAGGAATCTCTATGAAATGGTGCCTTATTTCAATGTGAATTAGGTTTGGAAAAATGAAACACTGGATTCTTACATTACAATGGTGATTTCATTATCAATGTGAATCTTGGTGTTCATTGAAAGTTGAAACACTTAATCAAGCATTTGATTTTGGATCCATAACACCTGCCCATAACAATTAGCAGCAGCAACATACTCTGCTTCAGTAGTAGAGTTTGCAACTATAGTTTGCTTTTTATATTGCCATGAAATCAACCTTTTGCTAAGAAATTGACAACCTCTTGTTGTGGATTTCATGTCAAGGCTAGCTTCAGCATAATCACTATTAGAAAAAGCTCTAAGTCAATGGTGAATTCCATGGATACCAAGGCCCATTTAGGTTGATCTTTTTAGTATCTAAATTATTCTTTTTACAGCATTGAAGATGTAAGACTTTTAGGAGTAACTTAGAACCTGCACAAGCAACAAACGCAAACATTATGTCAGGCCTAAGTAATGTTAAGTACATGAATGATCCATTCATTGTTCTATATATAGTGAACATCCACATCCTCAGCTTCTTCATCTTGAGCAATGCTTTGTGAGTCTAAATTGAGTGCTTGCTGTCCTTTACAGTGGGACAAAATCAAAATCTTCAAATATATCAACCACATACTTTTCTAAGGCTGAGAAGATTCCATAATCTTTCTACATGACTTGCAACCCTAAGAAGAAAGCGAGCTCCCCCATAGAACTCATCTGGAATATCTTGTGCATCATCTGCTCAAATTCAACACATAAAGACTTCTTTATAGACCCAAAGATGATATCATTAACATACACCTGTACTAACAAGGATATCAACTTTTCCTTCATTGTTGAACAAAGTTTTATCTATAGTGCCTTTCTATATCTGATTTTCTAATTGGTAGGCAGACAAATTGGTCTCATCCAGGGCTCTAGAGCTTGATGTTCGACCATATTAAAAGCTTTTCTACCTTTTGATATACTTATGAGGGAACTGTGGTTTCAAAACCAGGTGGTTGGCACACATATCCTTCCTCTTTAATAGTACCATATAAGAAGGCACTCTTCACATCCATCTGGTACACAATAAATCCTATAAATGATGCATAGGCTAAAAATAACCTAATTGCTTCAATCTTGCATCAGGAAGCAAATTACCTATCATAACAATGCCTTCTTCTTGGGTGTAACCTTGTGCAACCAGTCTTACCTTGTTTCTAACTACATCTTTCTTGTTTCTATACATCCACTTAGTTCCAATAGCCCTCTTGCCTTTAGGAAGATCCACGAGAGTCCAAACCTTTTGAAGTTTAAATTGCAGAAGCTCCTCTTGCATTGCTTCTATCCAGCTTAGATCTGTCAAAGCTTGAATCACCTTTTGGGTCATTTTGAGAGAGATAAAACATGCAAATAAGCAGTTCTGGATAATCTTTATGATTGTTCTACTCTGCTTTTAGATGTACTGGCCATATCATGTTCTTCAGTAAATTTGGTCATCTCCTTGTTTGAGTAGCTAAATTTATGTCGTCGAATGATCTAGGTCTTAGGATGAATACTTGTGAATTTTTGGGTTGTGGGATTAGATTGACATTCATGAATGGTTTCCAAGTTTTTAGGTTAGGTTCTGCACCCACCATCTTCATATCATATGCACCACTTAAAGTTACCAGTATCCTCCAAATCATGTATGAGGGATCTTGTAGGAAGATCATTACGCATTAGTAAATTTTTGCCCTACAGTACTACAGATATAACAGTACTATCTCTGTTAGTACTGTTAGCATAACCTTCCTTCTGCTGAACAAGCAAATTATCCAATTCAGGTCTAAAATCTTACACATTCTGGTAATTTTCTTTATTTGAAGCTCCTCCTTCTTTCACTTGACCATTTCTTTATACCTATTTTCCTGTTCTTCATTAGTATTTTACCAGATCATCAGCAACTGCATCCTTTGAAGGCTCTGGGGACTACCTTAGTAATGGGTAGCGAATATTATATTGTTGAGTAGGTACTGCATCAACATTATCCTTAATACCTGCATTCTTATTAGTTTGATTCTCTGCAGTAACTGGCTCATAATTCATAAAGTTTGTTAGTAAATCAATATCAAAGAGCCATTATGGTCTACTTCCTGCAACATTGGGTTTGTTTTCAAGAAAGTTTATGTGCAGGTTCTCTTCTTTTTAACTTCCTAGTTCGAGTGTTAAATACCCTAAAAGCCTTGCTATTTATAAAGTATCCAACAAAGAACCCCTCATCAGCCTTTTCATCAAATTTACCTAGGGGATCTAAGGTATTAAGAATAGTCACAGGACACCCAAAAGGTCTCATAAAACTTATACTAGGTGGTCTACCATATAATAGTTCATAAGGTGTCTTGTTGTGAGGCTTGTTATCTAAAACACTATTCTGAACATTAACATGCTAGTACTAACTGCTTCAGCTCCCAAAAAATGTAGTTAGGTATAATGAATCTGCTTGCATAGTCATAGCTGCTCTTTTAGTGTCCTATTCTTTCTTTAAGCAACCTCATTTTAATTGCTCCGCCCGCCCAGTTCTGGCAACATTAAACTCCCTCTTAATCCCTTTCATCCCACATAATTGATTCATGTCATTATTTTAAACTCAGTTCTATTGTCACATTTGATGATTTTAACCTTATGATTTATTTGGTTTTCTATGCCAGTAATAAAAGTTTTAAGGATCCCACTAGTCTCATCCTTAGTGGCCAAAAAGAAAACCTAACTAAACCTACTATAGTTATCAGTGACAACAAGGAAATATATCTTGTTGATTGATACTCCTTACAGTTGTTGGCCCAAATTGTCTATATGGATCATTTGTAAGGGTTGGCTGATAGGAGCTCACAAGCTTGGTCATACAAGAAGCTTTATGGTTGATTTCCCTTCTGTCAAGCAAAACAAGTCCTGTCTCCGCGCTCATTTTTTGCCCCCTCCTCCCTGAGCTAGGGCTAGGCAAACCTCTAACAAGGTTTTCCCCTCCAAGTTTGTTAATTAGTTTTAAAGTTTATCATGAACAAGCCTCCTATGCCATAAATTAGGACTCATATATGTAGCCTTTGAAATAAACAAGTCAAACCTCCTGATGGAATAAATTTCTTTAGATCAAAATGTACATGTTTGTTATGTTCTAGGGAACTTTAAGCAAAGACTTGACTTTTCATCAAGTAGCTTAAGTCAGGAGTAGAACAAGATCATTTAGGTCTCAGTGAAAGAACAACTGGTTTTTCATTGTCACACATTTATGAGACAGAGAAAAAAGGTTTATTAACTTAAGTTCCTTTACAAAGTATACATCTTCAATAGTCTAATTTCCCTGTCCTAATTTTACCTTTTTGGAAATTTTAAACTCCATTTAGGACTTACCTGCAAAATGCAAAAATCCACCATTAACATTCTTGTTAATTCTGTAAGAAAGGATTGTTTCCTGTCATATGCTTGGAGCATTAAGCTGTCAAAAAATCCTTGATACTGTATATATATTGTGGATTAACCTGCACTCAAAATAAGTGAATTAGTTTCTCTTGGGGGACCAGCCCTTTACTGACTTGAGTACTGCCTTGCCTAGATCAACATAGTCAAAATCTTTTAAACATGTATGGATCACTGTCTTTGGAGGTCATGATCTAAACATTTCTGTTGGTCTTCAAATCCTGCATGCTAAGGCTTAAGAGCATTTTTTCACTGTTTCCCACAGCAACACTAACTATTGCATTTGGCACTACAGTTGTTGACATTGTTATACTCTAGCAGTTTTAACTTTTTCATTTAAGATTATTGGTTTTTGTAACTGATTTTTAGATAAAGCCCTTTTTTACTGGTGAATGTGCTTTTATAAATTAGAATATGTTTTGGTGTAATGATCGTTCAACTTTTGATTTAGGGGCAACAGGTAATTAACAGGCCTTTGGCTAGTACTAATTGTGCAGCTTCATTCTTTTCATGACCTCTATCTAGCTTCCATTGATTCTAATCCATTTGATAACCTATAATTTTAGGATTAGATTTTATTAAGAGCATCACCACTGTTGATATACTGTTTTTGAAGAGTTTCATATGATTTTTAAGCAATCTTTGAGCTAGCACTCACCCACAATCCCCATATAATGTTCCTTAGAGTCTGAAACTGATGATCTTGATGAACCTTATGGGATGTTTAGCGCCATTAGAGCAATGTTTTCCCCCGAGTCCTTCTTCAGCCTGAAAGCTCCAATCATAACCACCTATCTCATCTTGAACAATCAAGGCATTTGCAGGAGTCTCCACTGGTATAATCGTTCTTGGAGCATCTCCATTTCTATTCCCCTGATTCCTTGGTGCCTTGTATTCTCTAGCAAAGTGACCTCTCATATGACATTTGTAACATTCAACCTTTGTATTATCAAAGCCAACGGTTTCTTTGACATTGAAATTCAGATTCCTTCCTATATTCTTTAAGAATCTATTCACCCTTATTGGTAAGCCTGGCCACCTGCATTTGAGATCTATCTCTTCAAGATCATCAGTATTAATCTGCTCAAGATCTTCATTGTCCAATTGTGTACTATTAGATTGATTAGCAAAGAAGGAAAACATGACATCATCAGCATAAGTTAAGGAAAAAGCTTATCCCTGTGAACTAGTAGTAGAAACTTCATGAGCAGTATTAACTGCTTCATTAGTACTGCTAGTGTTTTCGGAAGTTACAAAAGCCACTTCTGAGAGTTGTGCTTGTGCTTGAATTGGCCTTGTAATCGCAGCTTCTACACCTTCAAATTGTTGTACAAATTCATCCCTATGCTCATTGTGTCTAGATCAGATTTGTTTTCATTGATTAAAGCAATATTGTTCAAGCTTAATGGTTGGACTTCTCAGGCAACTTAGATTTTATCTTTTTGAGAGGATATCTTTCATGAATTTCAAATTGGCTGATGTGTTTTTGAAACCTATCATAGGTTTTATCCAGTGTTGAGATCTTGATGCCAAGGAAATTTCTCATATTGCCTGCTTCAGATGTGTCTATCGGCATTTTCTTTGATTCTATGGTACCTCCAAACCTTGGTCTTGAATGTTCTGCATAAGGTCTTTGGCATCCTTGATTCTATGAAACTTTCATAGGTGCTCATTAAAAATGGCCAACAACAGAGTGCTTTTTGCTTTCAATTCATTCTTTTTTGTCAGCTTTTGTTCTGCAGTTTTAGGAGGAATAGGACCTTCAACACTAGCTGATGCAACAATAGGTGCATCACCATTCACAATAACCTCCTAAAGAACATAATCAGTGTGAGTAAGATATTGCTCCATTCTCATGCTCCATAGATCATAGTCTCCTGTTTTGAGTATAGGAAGTTTTAGTGCAGACACTGTTTGGGTAGTTTCTGATTGTGATTCCATCTTCTCTTTGATTATGAGATCTTGTAGATATAGTGTTTTTTATTTTAGGAGTTTTCTCAACAGCTTCTGATACCACTTGTTGATCCCTTCTTGTCAGATCTTACTTAGCTTGTTTAATTGCTTAGTTATTTTGGAATAGATCTAAGACATCTATGTAGTAGCTTAAGATTAAGAATATAAAAACTTCTAGCAGAAGAATCTGTTTGCTCAATACCAAGAGAACAATGTAAACAGTAAAAACAAGGATCTTTTCTAAACTTTCATTTATACGTTGATACTATTTTGAGTTACAAATAGCTATGAATTGCTAACTATGATTTCTATACAGACTTATGAATACTAATATGAAAACTGATATCTAGATCTATGTCGTAGGGTTCCTTTTATACACTAAGGAAACCCTAATGGGCTTACAAAACGCGTCAAGTGATTATGATATTTTCTATAAGTAAACATAATCTCTTAAACAAATAAGTTTGTACATATCTTCTTTACTAATAATTGATACTTATCTTCTAGTTTTCTTGTTCTTCAAATCAACCTTTATCTTTCTCTGTTTTGTCTTTGATCTCATCTCTGACAGCATTAATCCTTCCAGCAGTTGTAACTGAGCACAGCAAGCATTAACTACTTAGAAGTTTACTCTAGCAGTACTAACATACACTAGCAGTACTAACTTTAGTACTAGCAGAGTTAGTAAATTCTTAGCTTATTTTCAGTCTTCATCTGTGAGCGTCTTAAACTTCTACTAGCAAGCATTAACTTTATCTAACTAGTAGTAACTAGTAGTAGTAACTTTATATACCTAGTTGTAACTACTAGCATATTTCATTAGTTATTACCCCAGCAACACTAAGTTATGCTTGACAACACTAATATATACATGAGTAGTAGTAACTCTAAGAATCATCTTGAAGTATTTTAAACCCAACATAAACCGGTAATTGTGGAGGTGTTCCATGATTTAAGGGGTGATTACAGGGTTGTGTACCATGATCTCTGTCTTGGAGGGTAAACCTTGGCAGAAAGGAAGAGGAGAGTTTAGACTTGATCAAGTCTTGACTTTTTCCCTAGTTTCATTGAAGACCCCCCGCGAAGGGTGTAGGGCTTTGCGTGGCGAGTTCTCATACTGGTAACCATCGTGAAGATGATTTTACGCCGCTAGAAACTATTCGAAGGTTTATAGGTATAACTAGGAGTAAATCCCTTTCGAGCTCGAAGGGAAGGCCTTTAGGCCAGAGGGGAGGGTACGTTATCAAGCCCCCCAGTCGAATGTAATGTATGCATCTATGAATGCATTACTTTTAACTTTAAACCATAACCAACATCGAATCCTCTGAGTCGAAGCTCGAATTTTGCTCGCGCGACTTGCGCATTTAATGCTAAGCCCACTTGATAGGGGTTTAGTTTCAAAGTTACTTCAAGATAAGGAATTTGGAATTTGAAATTAAACCAAATATTTAGCCGCATACGTGTACGAACCGTAATCCATTCCTCCTCCTATAAAAGCAATTTTCCAACAGTGAGCTTTATTTCATATTCCTTTGATCATCTCTGTTAATCCTTTCTTTTCCGTAAGGTAAACCTTCCTATCTTCTTCATGGATGCCAAATTTATTATCGCTTCTCAAACATGTACCCTAACCAAAGATGAGCTGCCCCAATTGGTTGTTGATTATGACATTCCCCAAGATGTTAGGGTTCTTCTTTCAAAAAGACCCCAAACCATTTTAGATGCTCCTTTGGGTTTCGTTGGGTTATATACCCATCATTTACTCTTTCCAACCTTAGGCTCCCTATCCCTAAGTTTATATGTGAAGTGTTGAACTATTTCAAAGTACATATCTCCCGCTTTAATCCATTCAGGATGGTAAAACTTACAACCTTTTCCGTTTTGTGCAAAGCATATAGTGGCGAAACCAGCCTTGACCGGCTCCAGGCGTTTCTAAACCTTGGTCCTGCTGGTGACTGGTTGACTCTTTCCAATAGGGGTGGCTGGACTTGGTGCATACCTAGGCTTTAACGAGACCACCGCTCTCTATCCCACTCTTAAAGGCTAGAGAGGCAGCATTTTCTTTATCGAAAACAAGATAGTGCTCTCCAAATACCTTGAGCTCCTTCTTGAAGAGAATAAGCTTGGCTAGAAGTCCTTTAAAGATGTAGTTCCTTTACATGTTCGGGAAGTTCTCTTATATAATCAAATTACTACATATCCTTGTAATGTTCGAACCTTTCCAGACCCAATCCTTTTTCTTGCAGGGCTAAAATCTTTCTGGGAGCATAGTCCTAAAAAACCTATTATCTACCATCGTGGAAAGGGTATATATTGGTTCAATTTGATATTGGGATTTTACACTGTATGGATAATAAATCTAATTTTTATTTTTTTCTGTTTTGCAGAGTGCGCTTCTTAGGAGCTTTATGGTGGGAGAATTAGATGTTATAGTTTATTTCGAACCGGAGGGAGGTTTTGCAGACGGTGAGGGAAATTCTCCCTCAAATAGGTGTGTTAACAATGAAGTATCGATTATTGACGTTGCTCCTCTGAATTCTGCCCCTCCTTCTCACGTTGATGAGAACGTCGGGGACTCGGATGATGTTTCCTTAGGAGGAGGCATCGTTGAGAAGGCGGAGAGGTTACGTAAATCTTCAAAGGTTACATGTAAGAGGAAACAGGTTACTGGTCCATAAGTCAAAGAGGCCCGTCACAAGCTTCGAAAAGTGCCCCCTCAAACGAGTAAGGTTTGCCGGCGATGCTTCTGATCCCCTAGATGTTGACAGCGATCCTGACATCCATGGTAAATTCTATACTTTCTCTGCTTCTTCTGTTTTGTCAACGTGTGACTCTAATCTTATATTTGTATTCCCAGAGTTTCCTTCTGCCAAAGAACTAAAATATTCGACCGATTGTTATTTTTTTGTTGCCCATGTAACTACTCCTTCTGAATAGCAACAATCTTTAGAGATATAAGCCAGGAGAAGCTCTGTTATCCTCCATGAAAAGGCTTATGATCCTCCTTACTTAATATATACTAACAATTTATTATTATATAATTATACATTTATAATAAGGGATAAATCAATGATAGAGTGATAAGTATTCGTAAGATTTTAAAGATATTACTTTTATCCACAAGTAAAGTAAAAAAAAACCTTCGGGTCGTTTCCCAACGATGGCGTGATGAATGAAAATCGAGGTGACGTTCGTGATCCGCGCGTTTGAATGGTTAATGATTGATTGAATTCTATTGATCTATAATAACTAGCAAATAAAAAAACAGTAAAGACAAACTTAAAAACAAAAGCAATTTAAGCTAAAACACTAAAACAGTTATCGGGATTGAGCCCGTTCTTTAAAAAACTAAATCCTACAAATTTGACCTTACAAATGCAAATTTAATTTTTCTAAGTCCTAAATGATAAAAGAAATTTTTTAGAAAAAGAATTATATTTTTTTGACTTTTTAATAATTTTTTATGAATTAATAACTGATTTACACTAAATAAAAGATTAAAAATAGTAAACTAATTTAGAAAAATCTGAAAAATTAAGGAAAAGTGCTTTGAGTAGTGCTGATCCTAGGAAAAATAAAATGGTGAAAGTGGCTTATTAAAATAAGCTAGAAATAAGCCGAAATGGTCTGATAAGCTAATGAAAAAAAGGATAATATATTAAATTTGGTAAGTAGTGACCAGATGGACCTACTGGTGCTGGTGGTAGTGTGAGTGTGTGTTAAATATGCTTGGGTGTGAAAGGGGAGGTCATAGGTTTGATCCCTGTGACATCTTCTTTTTATGGAACATTTTTTTGAAACTTATAAAATAAGAAAAAATAACAAACTTTAAAAAAGTGACTTTTTATAAAACTTAAAAATAAGCTGGTAAAAAGCAAAAGAAAAAGTGGACAGTTTTGGTTTTTAGACTAAGGGCTAAAAGGAATAAACTGTTTGGCTTTTTTAGAACTAATAAGAACAAAACTAAGCTAAATAAGCTAAGATGGGCTTATACCTAACCTAATGAGCAAATGTGAACAAAAATAAGCAAAGAAAACAAATAGCAAAACTTTTAAAAAGCCAATAAGCTTTTTGGCCAAATCTGGTGACCAAACAGCCAAAAAGCACTTTTCTAGCTTAATTTTAAAGCAATGAAAATGGTCCTTATGGCTTAATGTCTTATAGTATTTATTAGCTTATTCCTAAAGCTTCTAAAATCAGCAGATAGAAATGAGTTTAAAACTCAAACAAGCCATGAAAAAAGCTTATGAAAAAGTTGTTTCACACAGATTGCACTCTCTTTGTTTTTTATAAAAAGACAACTAACTATATTCCAGACCTAATTAAGCTATCTAAAATAAGTTAAAAGTGCACAACTAAGTTAGAACAGATTGAGTTTAGACTACAAACTACTTGTGCACAAATTTTCAAAAGCTAAAACCTATTTTAACTTATCTAAATTTGCATTGGAAAAATGGACTTTTTGAAAACTTTAAACAAAAACTATGACATATTTTGACAAAGACAAAAGTAAACTAAACAAACACTTAACTACTGCATTTTGACAACTAAAACAACACCAAACCAATGCTTTAAAGCTAATTTCAAAAAGCCCTTATCAAAGAAGACTATATAAACTGTTTTGAAACACAGATTTATACCACCTAAATTAGACAAACCTAAAAAACTCATTTTAAGCTTAAAAAACCTTTGAAACGATTAAAGTGTCTTAAAAAAACTTGTATAAGCTAGCCAAGTAACCCAAACAGTTTTAAACACAATTTGACTCACTTTGCCTACTGACCCAAACACCCCTTTAAGTATCCCATGTCCAATTTAAAGTGATTTTTAAAGATTTAAGCTGAGTATTTTGAAGACAGATTACAAGCAATGAATGATAAGTAATCTTAAACAAAATCCACCATATATTTGAGCACTTAATAAGCAAAAAAGATAAGAAATTTTAAAGCTAGAATAGACAAGGTTTTAAAGAAAAACGTAAAACAAATGAGTTTTAAACTTACAATATAAGCACTAACTATCAACTAAATAAAGACACAATAAGCTATAAATTAAGCAGTATTACAAACAGTAAATAAGCACTACAATAAGCAAACAGTAAAATAAGCAAAAAACTTAACATGGAACTCACAAGCTGTCCTTAGCTTTTGGTTATGATTTAAGCACCCAAAAAAAATAATTTTTTTTTCAGTTTACAAAACTATCCTTATATGCTTCCCAAAGAAGTTACCCATGGCCATCAAGGATTTACCATTGCTCATGAATTTCTTGCCAAAGGATTTTTGGTGTGATTTTGGGGTAAAAAGGCTTAAACTATATAAACTATAGAAAAGTTTATATAGCTTAAGTAAACAGCTAAGTAACAAGTTAAAAACAGTTTAAGAAAGCTTACAAAACATAAAATGCATTAATCTTAAAAAAAAAGGATTTAACTTAAAAACTAAATTTCATTCAAAATTAAAAACAAGAGTTACAAGACTTTCTTAAAAATATATTACAATAACTTAAAAACTTAATATAAGATGAATATTAAAACTAGATGCCACTAAAGGAATTAATATAAAGAAACACCTATTTTTTATAGAAGAAGTTAAGTCTTGGGGTCTATCAATTATGTGCTTTCTTTGTGTGTGAAAACCCTTCCAAACCCTTGCTTGTGCTTCTTTGAACATATCCCAGCCCTTGAATCATCTTGTTCTCCAAGTTATGAAATCCTAACCCTTGATTTGCTTCGACCAATAGAACTCCAAGGGATTGCCATCGTGGTTGTTTCATTTGGGGTTGGGGTTTTGGAGTTATGTGATTGTTGTTGTACTTGGGGTGAAGTGGGTTCGAGGGTGGTGATTGTGTTTTCTCTTTAGACAATTCTTGGCTTGGTTCTGTCGGTCGTTTTTATACAGATATGTGCTGAGATTGGGTAAACCGCACGCCTTCCTGTGTTAGATATATTTTGTGTTTTTGGAGGGTGGTTTTCAAGTAATATGTCACCTTATGTTGTTTTCCAGAGTATTACGTATTTCGAGATTGTGATTGTTTTGATTTTGCGTCACTTGCGTTTTTATGATCGACTCGATCTGCAGGAGAGTTCCTGTTGTATTTTTTTTTGGGAGCTTATTCATATGTTTAAGTTAGATTGTTGGTGAACGCTTATTTCTTTGTGGGTTCGGTGTTGGGCTTGTTTTACTTCGTGTTTATTTTATCTGATTTTCTTTTTATGATTTTTCAGTCTGGTTCGTTGTAGTGGTGGGTTTTGTTTATCTTTGTTTTTATGGTTGATGTGCATGTCGGGCGTGTTCTTAGTCGTTTTTTCTTTGATACGTATTGCGGTTGAGCTTAGAGTGACAGAGAAGATAAATTAGTAAAAATGGTGGTGCTTTTGGCGGGAATTTGGTTTGGGATAAGGGTACTGTTTGTTTGTTTTTAAAGTGGGTTAGGGGTGGTTAAAGGTACGTTAGGGTGCAGATGGGTGAAAAGGTTGTAGGGGACTTCCATGTAATTAAAAGGCCAATGGTGTAATAAACAAGGAACCTCCATGTAATTAACTTAATTGGTTTGTTTTTAGTAATACATCCCGTTTAAGTGTTATTAGGTTGGGTTTGGATTGTGGTCGGTTTTGTAAGGGGCCTTATTAAATGGTGTTTATGAATTAAAACCATTTAAGTGTCTTCATAATGTTTTAAATGGGCTGACCCGACCCATCTAATGGGTACGGGTTGGCCCATTTAACATTTCTTTGATATCGGCTTCGGTTTTAACTTTGACTTTTCGGGGTTGACTTTTTGGTTGACTTTTTGGCTTTGACCTTGACTTTTTCCCACTCTTTCCATTCCGTGCTTGGTTTTGTCCGTTTTGGCTTTGCTTTTGTCCTTTGTGTTGATATCTATTTCCTGCACCATATAAATGCAAAACACACAAATATAATGTAATTTTGGTATGTTTTTGGTCTTTTAAGTCCGTTTTTATAGGCAAAGAAAAAAAGGGTATGTTGGAATAAAATCAATTAATAAAAATCCCCTATACTAAAACTATTGCCGTGTCCTCAGCAATGCTATAAGTTAAATCACTTTTTAGAAAACCGCAAAAAGAATATCAATTCCCCCTCGACTAATTACCTCGAAAAGTAGCTAAGTGTTCATCGAGGGGAATTAAAGAATCAATAGCTTTAAATAAAGCCCCAATTTTGACCATTTTTAAATATTTACACTTATTACACACATATTTTTGTATCTTTAATTATTTTATTCTTTTTCTCATTTTTTTGTGTTACTTTCTTTTTTTAAAAGCAACTAATTACACATGTTTGTCTTTCGTTATTTTTTACTCCTCCGTCCCTAAAGAATTGTCCACTTTTGACTTTCGAAGTCATTATTCTTGATCTTTGACCTTCAAAGTATTTTGAATTGTGTTATTATAATTACTCTGATGAAAAAATTTGATGAATGGATTGAGTTATAAATGTATTTTCATCGGTATGATATGATTTTCATCACGTATTATATACTCACAAACCAAAATAATTTAAGGTCAAAGTTGAAGAATAATGACTTCGAAAAGTCAATGGTGGACACTTATTTAGGGACGGACGGGTAGTAACTTTTATGGGATATAGGAAACAAGAAACATTTCAAAATCCTAAAATTGCCCCAAAAAGGATATAAATTATCGTTCCCGACTTTTTTACTTGTTCCAAAACAGTTTTTTAAAAATGAAAATATCACGGTTAAACACAAGTTAAGATGCTAACACTACTCATATTTGTACCTTATGAAACTTTTCGCTCCCGACAATTATTATATCTTAGGTGAATGTGCTTATTTCAAATTTCAACCATAGATCAACGTTTTTGCAAAATTTATTTGCTTCATCCCGCTGCCTCACACACACAAATAGTAATAAGTTTGAAGGCGAGATCATACCATGTAGCGACTTTTTCGTCTTGGCACATCCCTACCTTGCGGGCTAATGTACCAGGGCTTTTGACACCGTCACAGAGACTTGTTAGTGACTCACGGACATTCGGTTTAAAAAAAACTCTTAGGTTTCCCGTTTATACATAAAATCACAACTTAAAACGAAATAGTCTTAGTTCAAAAGCATATTTAAATTTAAGAAAAAAGAGTTTTTCCCTATATTTATTAAATCACGTTTACTACACTTAATATAATTACACATCCATTAAACTAATGAAATTCTCGACCTTTTAGAAGGCTGCAACATCGGTTGTGAGCCGACAAGATGCATCAAACTTTTTATCGTCTGGATAATTACTAGGCGCCTTATTTATCTCTCTCGCGACTGCGAAATCGGTTGTGAGCCGGCAAGATGCAGTAAACTTTTATTAGCTCACAGTTTTTATTATTATTACCACGTTTTTCATCATTTTTTTAACACTTTATATTACCATGATATAGAGAAAATTTCTTTTTAGAAAATTTAAGTATAATCTTTTGATACACTTATTCTCTCTATTTGATATCGACTAAACTTCTAAAAAATTGTTGAATTCTGAGTTTAACCGTCTTACGAAGATAGAGAGAGCATGTTATTATTGTCCGGTTAGATGCTTATGGTGCTGAGAAAAGCCACAAAAAAACTACCTTATGGCTCTTAAGATTTCCACAACTAATCCTCCCTCGTTTAGTATCTAAATCATACTTAAACTTATCAATTTTTTTGTTCTTTGCGAAGACCCCGACGCAATGGATGTGCTCTAAAAGTTAAGCGAACATGCTAGAGCTCAACACGCTTGATCGACGTCACACTCGCCGTTATTCTTATTTACAGCAAAGAAAGTCAAAATTGTTGACACAAAATAACTACGCGCTTCTATCTTTATTTCTTTGATAAATTTTTAAATTTTTTTCATTTTTTCGGTGATTTTAGGTGGTAAAAACGAGTATTACGTGAAACAACGACTTGCAGGCAACAATCAAATAGATAGATCCCCCCATACTATAACCTATCATTGTCCCCTTAATATTGCCGCCAAGAAGGGTCTCTACGTAAATTCCTAGACGTTTTATTCACCAGTTCAACTCAGCTCTTATAGCTTCTAAACTGTTTCAGTATCGATTAGACTCTCCCGCTGGATATTGGATTCCCATAATGAAGCTGAGGATGTGAAGATCGAGTGATCAAAGGACAAAACCATGAGCGCAAGAGGCTTCAAAATGCGGGGAAATCCTGGACATACAACACAAAACACGAAGCACGGAAAATGGAAGAGGCGAGCCTCTCTCACAACACACTTATTCATTATTACTATTATAATTATATAATGATAAGCATGGGTTGCCACCCACGAAGCGCTTGTTTTAGGTCACTAAGCTTGACCCGTCCCCCGAATTGAATTGTTCATGGGGGATAGAAATGGAGACACGGAACATCCAAAACACGAATGTCCTCTCTATAAGAGCAAGGAAAAATCTCCATCGGGCTTTCAAAAATTTTAATGACTTTGAAGGCTTTAAAGTCCCGATGAGATAATTCCGGGAGAAGAGAAGTATGAACTCCTTGAGAAGTGAGAATCTCGGGGTTGAAAACTTTTTCCTCATTTTCGGATGAAAACGAGAGTAGAGTTTCAGACCCCGCGAACTCCCCCCCTCTTGTGGAAATGAAGTCTAAAGAGGAGGATTAAAATCCTCAAGAATTAAAGAAGCATTAGTGGTCTTCTTTACATTCTTTTTCGATGTTACTCGAATAGTGACTTCAAAAAGGTTCTCATGAATGAGTATACCCGGATTAAATACTTTGTCCTCGTTATTGGTTGAAGGTAAAGCATCAACCTCGAAAAAATCCTCATAGAGAACGAGGTCACACTTGGGGGAAGGAATGAAATCCACTTGATCTAGGGGGATCAAGTTTCATCACATCAAGGAGTTTAGCTCTTTGATTTTATCTTCCTTGGCTTCGAATAGATCATCATAAACAATCATTCGTTATCGGACTCAAGTTCAACATGATTCATCATTGGACATCATCTTACTATTGTGCCGAAATGAATATCAGAGTATGTTCATCAGTGTGAACATCACTCGGCGCTCTCCGCGGCTCTCCCTCAACAAGTCGTTTTCGGGTCAGCAAGATTATCCTCATCAAACTCAAATCCTCGGAGAATAGAATTCCATTTCATCTTGTAGGATCATGGTTAAGCAAATATTATATTTCTCTAAGATCGAATTTGATATCAAAAGGAAGATCATCATTTCCCGGTTGTCGAAATGTAATAAGAGCGAGTTCATCGGCGAACTCCTCGAGGCAAACATGGTAAGGACGAAGGAAAAGGTGGTCACTGGCCACTTAATGGGATTATGAGAAATAGGGAGAGGAGATGAAGGAACTTTAATTCTTAATTCCCTCAATTAAAAGAAGATCTCCTCTTGGGTTCATAAAGTCGGGTATCATCACTTCCCCGGTGGAAATGATAAGCACTTACGAGATAAGCTTCGAATTTTCCCAAATTAAATCCTTTCTTTTAAGGAAGTAAGTTCTGTGGGAGAAGAAGAAAACAATAGTGTGAAATTGGAGTGGGATTACACTCAGCAACCCCCCCCCCCCCCCCCCCCCCCCCCCCACACACAACAACTTCGCTACCCACCTAATTATTGTATTTGTTATTCGGTTCATTTGCAAACAAGTCCTCTAGTGCAATCATCACGAGGACGGACATTGTAGATGTCAATCATGTTGATTGATTCTTTTTTAGGCTTGTTAGAATAGCTTGAAGTTATCAGGTCTCATTTCATGATTATCTTTTCGTCCACCGTCACAGAGGAATCATTTCATTTCTTTGAACTGTCAATCAACAGCCACTGAGCGGTCCGTAAGAAAGGTCTTCCCAAGATGAGGGGGACTCGAGGTCGTTCTCATAATCAACGATGACAAAATTAGTAAAGAAATGTGAATTCCAAACCGGAACAAAATACATCTCTTGCAATTCCTGCCGGTGTACAAGATTGGCCGGTTAGCTAGTTCAGGGTTCATTCGTGAATTTAAGCTCGGGTTTAAAACCTAACTTTTTCAAAACTGCTAGTGGCATAAAGTTGATTCTAGCACCTGATCGGCTAGGGCCTTGCACTTGAGCTCACTAAAACCACACGGAATGAGAAATTTCCCAGGGTCTCTAAGTTTCTCGGGTAACTTCTTAAGGATAACCGCTGAGCAATTTTCATTAAGGGGTGTGTTTGCCAGCTCTAAAAGTTTCTCCTTATTGGAAAGGAGACTTTTAAGCATCTTTTGGTATTTCAGGATAAGAATCAAAGCATCGGCAAGAGAGATATTGATGTGAAGTTGTTTGAACATTTGCCAAAATTTGTGAATTTGGACTTCATCTTTCTCTTGTTGTTTTTCTTGGTGCATTCTTGAAGGATAAGGGATATTGGGGTGAAGAGGATCCCTTTGGTGCACCACATAATTCTTTAGAGAAGTAGGTTTAGCTTTTTGGACAAGAGGAGGTGGGACCTTAATGGTATACTCAGCGAGTTCCGGGTCCGTTAAAGTCTCCTCTACATGTTCATCCTCCTTGCGAATAATGAAATGGAGGAGGCATAAGAACGGAAGGTCCATCAAGAACAAGACCACTTCGGGTGGTGATGGCTTTCAATTCACCTTTCGGGTTAGCAATGGTGTTGCCAGGGAGAGATCCCGAACCCGAAGAAGAAGCGGTGTTCATTTGGAAAAAGCTAGCCATCATGTTCTTAAGCTCATTGGTTTGGTTAGACATTGAAGCTTGAATCGAAGTTTGCATTTCATTTCTTAACTCATTTTTCACATTGTTAATTTGAGCTTGCATGGCTTTTATATTAACCTCATTTATCTTCTTAATTTTCTCCAACTCACTTAAAGGTACAACTTGATTTTGTTGAATTGGAGCTTGATAAGATGTATCTTGATTGAAATTGTTTCCTCGATTATATCCTTGAGGTTGGCTAAACCGGTTTTGATTATTTTGCACATTTGGTTGAGCAAAACCCGGTGGTCGAATTTGATTAGCCACACTCGGAGGACGATAACCGGAATTACCCTGATTGTAGTTAACCGCGGCTGCTGAAACGTATCCTTGAATATTATCCTGAAATTCCGGGAAAGTGTTGCCATCGGCGGCGAGACACTGATAATAAGGATGAGCACCACCGCAAGTAACACAAATTTCCTCAACGGCTTTTACGGAAGCTGGAGGTGGGGTTGCTTGAAATTGTTTGAGAATAGCGGTCATGGCGGTAGTCACAGCACTTGTTTGCTGATTTACTGCATGAGTAAGTTTGGCTATCTCAGAGGAAGAAGAAGAATTAACATCACTTGATTTCACTTGAGAAACAATCGATTTGTTTCGTGAATTGCGGACCTTGGATTTGTTTTCGATAATCGTCAACACATCTTGAGTACGTCTTTCCAAAAGATTGCCACCGGCGGCAGAATTCAAAGAATCTTGGTCGGCTGGGTTTAAGGCATTGTAGAAGGTATCAAGTTGATGCAATTCGGTAAAACCATGATGGGGGCATGCACGAAGGAGATCTTTGTAACGGTCCCATGCCTCATGAAACGATTCATCAAAACGTTGTTGAAAGTTAGAAATTTCATTTCAGAGATTTTTTGTTCTTGAGGGAGGAAAGAATTCATTGATGAATTTGAAAACAAGATCTTCCCAAGTGAGAATAGAATGAGGGGGTTCTTTTTCGAGCCAATGACGGGCTGCCCCCGCAAGAGAGAATGGAAAAATCATAAGCTTAATCGCCGAATTAGGCACATCCTTGTATTTTATGGTGGAAGTTATTTTGTTAAACGAACGAATGTGATCATGATGATTGTCTTTCTCAAGTCTGAAGAATTGCCTCTGCATAACCCTCGGTGGGTGCACGGAGCAATTTCGCCATAGTACGTTGATCTGCCATCGTATCTACGGGAGATTCTTCAAGAGAAAAAGGTTACTTTGAACGTCTACGGTTACGATGTTTTGGATTTGAAGTAGTTGGATTAGGAGAAGATTCACCAACTAGATTCGAAGAAGAGCGAGTGCGCATGCACTAAGGAAAAGAAATCAAAAATTAAAATATTTTTGGGTCCGATAAGTCAAAAGTTCACGGTAGCTCTTTAGAAAAATGCACAAAGAAGCAAAGGAGTAGGTAAGCGCGAAGCTATTAAAAACCATCTCCTTTCGGGTTGAAGTTCGTTGGATCAACCCTCCTTATACCTCTCTTATAGTTTGTAATTCCAAAGGTGAGCCGATTTAATTTTTAATAATAAGAAAATATTCACAAACGGAAAATGATAACTTCACGAGGAAGGGTCTTCAAAAACTAATCTTCAAACGAAACGCGATAATCGTAACACACCTCCCCGGCAGCGGCGCCAAAAATTGGCTCACCACTTAATATATATATAAATATAATATATAATAAATATATAATATAAATATATAATAAGGATAAGATCAATAATAGAGAGATAAGTATTCCGTAAGGCTTTTAGAAAGAAATTACTTTTACCCAAAGCAAAATCCCTAAAAAACCTTCCCGGGTCGTTTTCCGACGAGGCGTGAATGGAGAATCCAGATTTAAGTTCGTGATTGCGCGTTTGAATGGTCAATATATGATTTGGATTCTATTTCTTTTTAGGGTTAGATTATATATCAATTATAATATAGTATAATAATAATTCCAAGAGATTCAAATAAATCCCTTTTGACTAAAGGAATATAACAAATCCCCCGGGTCGTTCTCTCAACGAGGTGCGAATTGAAAATCGAGAACGTTCGTGATCGCGCGTTTGAATGGGATTGAAATTTTTAGAGTTGATTTTCTAATTTCTACAATTAAAATGTAAAAACGATTAAAGAAAACCTAAAAACGAAAGCTAAAAGTGATTAAAACCTAAAAACGAGAACCGAGTCTGAAACCCGTTCTTTAAAAAATTAAAATTTACAAAATTAACCCCTATGAATGCAAAATTAATTTTCCTAGGTCCTAAATGATAAAAGAAAATTTTAAAAAAAGAATTATATTTTTTTTTGACTTTTTAATAATTTTTAATGAATTAAAAACAGTTTTGAAAAGAAAAAATGATTAAAAATAGTAAATGATTTTGGAAAATTCTGAAAAAATTACGAAAAGTAGATTAAAGTGTGCTGATTTTAGGAAAAATAAAAAAGCTGGAAGTTGCTTATTGAAATAAGCAGAAATAAGCTGAAACAGGTTATTAAGCTAAAAGGGGCAAAAGAGGTTAAAAGAATTGTGTGTGCAACCTTAGGCAGAAAAGACCCAAGGGCGCTTTTGGTAGTAGAGAGTGTGTGTGGGACGTTTGTGTTAAAGGGGGAGGTCCAGGGTTCGAATCCTTGGCCTCCCTTTTTGCTAAAAATATTTTTTTTACTTTTTTAAAAAAAACTTGTAAACAAACAAATATAACAAACTTTAAAAAAAAGGAGTTTTTACAAAAAGTTGAAATAAGCAAAAAGAACTGACAGAATGTTGTTTTTTATACTAAGGCTTAATGGCTTAAACTGTTAAGGAATTTAAGCTCAAATAAGCACAAGCAAAATGTAAATAAGCAAACACAAACCTTCACTAGCACCTAATAAGCAAACTAAAGTTAAAATAAGCAAGGAAACAAGCAGAAAAACTAAAAATGCAAATAAGCACAAAGGGGCACAAACTAGCAGTCAAAACAGCCTTGGGGGCAACCTTTGGGCTTAAATTTTAAGCACTAGATGGAACCTTGTGGACTAACAACTTATATGGACTTAAAGCTTGGCCTAAGGGCTTTTTAAATCAGCAAAGGAAAAAGACTTTGAAAAACAAATAAGGCCTAAAAAAGTGAAGTGAAAAGTGCTGGAATACTCAGCACTTGCTGATTTTTTTAGTTTTCTGAAAAAGGCAGCCTATAAAACAAGCTAGAAAATAAGCTTAAAATTGAAGAACAAGTTAGAACAGATGGAGTGTGACACCAAAGGAGCTTATGCTCAAAACTTTAAAAGCTAAAAACAATTTTTACTAACCTAAATTTGAAAATGAAAATTAGACTTTTGAGACTAAAAACATAACTTGGAGAGTTGACAGATTTTTACCCAAACAAAAGTAAACCAAAAGAAAACTATTCTACGGCATTTGACACATGAAAACAAATCTAAAATGACTCTTGAAAGATGGTAAACAAGTCCTTAACCAAATAAGCAATCACAACTGTTTTGTTAAGACAGTCTTCAAAGACCACTTATAAAAAACTCAAAAACAAACTTTTAGACATCAAAACCTTGAAAACAGATTAACAACAACTCAAAAAGGGTTGTACAAGTTTGCCAAGAGACCCAAAGTGCTTTTCACAAAATTGACCCGTTTGACCCATTATGCCAAACACCCCTTTAAGTTTTATAATTAAAATTTCAAGCTGGTTAACAAAAATTTAAGCAAAGTTTATGGAAAGAAGATAACAAGCAACTATTATTAAGCAATATTGAGCACAAAAATCACAAGATTAAGCACTAAAATAAGCAATAAGCAAATAAGCAGATTCAAAGGCAATACTTGACAGATTCAAACAAAAGCTCAACTAAATGACATGTAAGCACTCAAAAAGAGACAAATAAGCATAAACAAACATAATAAGCAAGATAAAGCAGAAATAAGCAATAAATAAGCACAGCTACAGTAAAATAAGAAAAATATGAAAAATGGAAACTAACAAAGGTCCTAAGCTTTTGGCAATGAAATAAGCTCTCAAATCAGCTTATACAAACCTATGTGCTTCCCATGAAGCTCTAAACCAAGGCCATCCACAATAAACCTTGCTCCTTTGCTTTGACAGATTTTGGATTTTTTGTGATTTTTAGATTTTTAAAGACAAAATATAAAACAAGTGATTATACAAGCTTTTAATGACTTAAAAGCTTATATGATAGCTTAACAAAGGTATTTAAATGACAAGATATGTAAATGACAAGTATTTAAAGGAAAACACTTAAAATTGCATTAACTAAAAAAAAGATTACAAAGCTGAAGTTTAAATGACAATTAATTTAAAAAACAAGTAAATAAAATGCAGTATTAAAAGAGGTACAAATATTTGTTTACAAGACTTAGTAAAAACAAAAATTCGACAAAGATACAAATAAGCTATACTATGCTATTTATACTAAACGCTATTCTAGTCTTGTGTTTCTTCTATGAGAGCTTCAAGACTTGTGTTTCTTGTGTGAGTTTAATCCAAAGCTCATCTTAGCCATCAATTTGTCTTGGTCCCCAAGTCGATTAATCAAAACCCTTGATTTGTATTGCCCAATCAAAATTTAAGGGATTGCCAACATGGCAATTGGAGTTTAGTGAGGTGGGGTGAGGGATTGTGATAGTTTTGTTGGGGTGTGAACAGTAAACGAGTTAAAAAAATGACAGGGAGGCTGAACAATATTAGATGGCGGGAAAATTTGGTTTAGTGGGTGCAGGGTATGAGTTTGGGGACTTGACACATATGGTCCCTCAAGGAGTATAAGTTGTTTGCATCCATTGTCCTTGTGGTGTAATATAAGTTTGTGGGTTTTGGCAGAAATGGTCCTCCAAAGTGTTATGTTTGATTGCAAGAATAGTCCTTTTTAGGGACTAACGACAGTTAAAGTTAAGGGTTATAGGGCTTAACAGCCGTTAAGTGTCATATGGGCTTATACATAGGACTTGGGCCGGCTTGTGTTTAAAGAGTATTTGGGCCATTTTATTGTTTTGGTCTTCATATGTATGCTTAATGGGCTGCCCCGGCCCATTAGATGGGTACGGGTTGGCCCATTAAGTTTTTCTTCGGTTTCGGCTCCGTCTTTGACTTTGACTTGGTTGACCTTTTGGTTGACTTTGACTTTTTGACTTTGTCTTTTCACGCTTTTCCATTCCGTGCTCGGTTTTGTCATTTTTGGCTTTGTTTTTCGTCCTTTTGTCGGATATCCGTTTCCTGCACAATATAAGTGAAAACTTACAAATACAATGTATTTTTGGTACGTTTTTGGTCATTTATGTTTGGTTTTAATGGAAAATGGTATGTGTAATTAAGCACATACCAACGATGAATTTATCCTTTTAGTGTTTCTTGTTCTGTGATCCTTAAAGTTATGATATAAAAAAAATAAAAAAATGATGATGATAATAATAAGTGTTTGTATATTCATAGAAATGGTAAAACGAGGGCTTTTCAAAACTAGTGATTTCTTAATCCCCTTAGATGAACACTTAGCTAGTTTTCAAGGTAATTAGTCCAAGGGGGTTGAAATTTTTGGTTTTCTAAGTGTGTTTTTATGACATTGCGTGCGGACACGACAATAGCTTAGTATGGGGGATTTTTTATATGTGTTTAATCACATATCATTTTTCTTTATTAAAATAAGCTTAAAAGACCAAAAAATGCATAGAAAATACAATGTATATGTGTGTTTTGTCAATTGAATTATGCAGGTAACGGATATATCAAATATGGACAAAAATAAGCCAAAAAGGACAAAACCCGAGCATGAGATTGGAAGAGTGCAAGAAATCGAAGTCGAAGGCGTATACATCCTTAATGGGCCAACCCGTACCCATTTTATTGGTCCGGGATAGCCCATTAACATTGTATCTATACTAACTAAGCCCCAGCCTTAATATAACAAAAATAAAAATCCTAATCCAATCCAAATCCAAACCGGCCCATGTTATTAGCCAAAGTCCAACCCGCGACAAAGTCAAAGGATTATAACGTGGTCAACAGTTACTGTTTATCCATCCCTTTTCCCTCTTATTTTCACATACGCCATTAACAAACACAGGATAAACCTTATTCGCCCCCACGCTTTATGAGCTTTTCTAGAAGAATCCCTGCACTCTGACATCAAACCTTGCCATGTTGGCAATCCTGAGTGTCCTCATTGGCTATCGATGCATGGAAGATCTCTAATGGTTCAAAAGGATTGATTAATGGTTTGTTACGAATCAAGGGCTGAGATGGGATGATATAGGATGCTCTTAAAGATCTAGAATCATCCTTTCATCACTATAATAAGAGGTTTCACCATAGGTTTTTATAGCTTATTGTAGTTTTGAGTAGCTTATTAGTGTAACTTTTAGCTTATAGTCTTGTTTCAATGTAATTTCCTCTTATAAAGCTTGTAAAACGTTTGATTATTAATAAGAATCTCAGTTTTATTTAAATTGTGTTTTAAATTTATGTTTTACTTATATGCAAATTTACTTTAAAATGTGTTTAGAAGCTACTTAATAAGCTCAATAAGCTCTCAAGCTATCACTTATTCAGTTAAGCTTAAAGCTTAACTAAATAAGCTATTTTTCTCTAATCCACTCAAAGAAACTGAATAAGCCATTTGGAAGATAAGCCAGATCTGGAAGGGATTATGGGGCTTATTCAGAGCTTATTTTTTAAGCTAGCTTGTAGATTTAAGCTTGAAAAAGATATTTAGATCCCTGTTTAGCTGGGATCAAGGTACATAATCTCTTTTATTCATTTTAGCTTATTTTTTATTACAGCTTATTAAACTGCTTATTTAAGCTTAATCTCTGTTTAAGTGTGCTTAATTTGTCTCAATATAGCTTAATATGTTTAAATGATAGCTTAGTAGAAGTTTGATTTGAGTTTTTGAGGTTTTAGAGTTAATACTGCTTAAATGTTGGTCAATACTGCTTATTAGATCTGCTTATTAAAAAGTGCTTATCCTCATATTTTTGCTTAATAGTCTTAAATAAGCTTAGTTATTAATCTGTTTTCAATAATTGAAGCTTGATTAGGTCTGTTTAGCTTAAAAAATGAAAAACTAGGATTTAAAGGGGTGTTTGGCACAAGCAGTTTTAACTTAGTTAAGACTGCTTGGGTTGCTTTAAGGATTAAGTCAGCTTTAAATAGCTTAAATTAAGTCTTTAGGATACTTTAAATAAGCTTAGAGTAAGGAATGCTAAGTTTAGAAGTCTGATTTGTCAAAATTCAAAGTCTGCAAGTTCAAAGTTTCACCTATTAGCTTATTTGATTATTTAAAAAAATATATTTAAGGTGTGCTTTTTGTGTTCAATATGGTTTCTAAGAGCATCATAGTCCTTCTGTTTTGAGTCATTAGCCCTTGGAATTTCCTCTTAAAGATTTTAGCTCAAATCAGTTTAGTTTAGTCAATTAGAGTTTGTTTTTATAAGCTAGTTTATGCAGATTAATTGTGATTTGATTTTAGCTTATCTTTGATTTATTTAGGTTAAATTTAGCTTGTTTTAATCTAGTCTTAATCTGTTTTAGTTTGGCAAAGGTCATTTTATAGTCTTAAATTTTAATTGCAAAAAGTCACTTAGCATAAAAGTCAAATAAAAAGGTTAAGTATGCAGTCTTATTAGTTTAAGTTTTAAGCTTATTTAGTTGTCTTATTTGCTTAATTCTAGTTTGTAAATGTTATTAGAGTCAAGGTCTTAATATGTTTAAAGCCTTTAGTCTTTAGTTTAGCTTATTGAGTCTTATTTTTAAGCTGCCATTTAGTCATTCTAATCCAAAAATAAAAAAAAATGATAATAGTAGTAGTCTGTTATTTTGATTTGTCTTTTTCTAGCTTGTTACTTTTCCAAATTTGCTTAATTCTTGCTTATTTTTGTTATTAGCTCATAGGGCTTTATTTGTTTTAACCTTACAGCTTATTTCAAATGTTTATTAGTCCTTAGATTTTTCTTCAAAGTCTGTCAAAATCCATTTAAGTGTTGTGTTAAAGTTTGCCGTCTTTGAGTTTTTTAGTAGTTTTCTAACTTATTCAGTTTGCTTATTTTTACTCTTTAGGATTTATTTAGTCTAGCTTAAGGTCTGTCATGAGCTTATTTGTTTCACATTTACTTATTGAGTCTTAAAAATCAACCAGTGTTAGGATCACATAAATGAACCCGAACAAAGAAGCTTCGGTCACTCGAAGATGCAAGACAAAAGTCTAGCTCGAAAGACAATGTTAATTGATGTTTATTATGTATTACGGGCCAAGATGTAAAAAACGCCCAAAAAAGAAAGCCCTAAAAGGCAAATCCTACGTTAGTATAAATAACCTAGTTTAGTCAAAATTAGGTTAGCTACTTCATTATCATTTTTCATCTTAAGGGTTTTGTAGCAACTCTTATGTTTTTCTTTTAATCAAAGTTCTTTTAATGTTTAATCTTTCTTCTTGCCTTTGATCTTGTGATTTCAATCCATGGAAATGAATCTAGGGATCTACAATTGGTATCAAGAGCCTACAAGATTGATGTATTGATTTGGTTTGTATTTTCTTTGTTATTGATTTCGAAAAAAAAGGTTTTATTGTTTTTGATTATTTGTGTGTTTTTGATTCTTGATTCATAGATGGTTTATGTTTAATCTAATATCACTCAAACCATCTTGTTAGCAATCAACGATCTCGTGATTTTTTTGTGTTCTTTCTTTTTGGTTCGAAAAGTGTTAAAAAAACGGGGGACTCTTTTTTATTTTTTTTTTTTGGACGTGTGTTTATTCGTTTCTCGATCGAACGAGCGACATTGTGTTGGTGTTCGAACGAAGTGGATATCAAAAACAAAGCGAACAAGGCTTTTCGAACGAGGGATGAACAAGGCGTTCCTCGATACGAGGTGTGTTCGAGGAAGGGACTGATTCGAACGAAGCTTATCGAACTAAGGAGCGAACAAGCGATCGAACGAAGCAATCGAACGAAGGGATCGAACAAGCGATCGAACGAAGCAATCGAACGAAGGCATCGAACAAGCGATCGATCGAAGCAATCGAACGAAGGGATCGAACAAGCGATGAACAAAAAAGCAAATAATCTAACGAAGGCATGAAACAATGCGATCGATTCGAAGCAATCGAACGAAAGGGATGAACAAGTGGGATCGAACGAGAGAAGACGAGTCGAACGAGTGAGGGACGATCGTACGATGATTGGACGAACTAGACGATCGATACGAGCCAATTTTTTTTTGACTTCCTCCGGAACGAATTTTTTTTTGAAACTTGTGTGACGAAAAGGGTTTCAGTAAACGAGCATACTTTTGATCCGTAAGTCCGTTTTTTAGGCCGTGACCTCTTCAATTCGAAGAGGAAAAAAACGAGACGGATCACGCTGTAACCAACCTTTAGTTGGTTAAGGATTTTTCGAAGGCCAAAAACATCGTTTTCTATGATTTATTGACGTTTTTCAGTTTTCAAGGACCGAACTAGTTAACTCTAGTGTGAACCGATCAAGCTATCCCTCTTAAAACCAAACAAAATAATCAAACAACAACAAAATCATAAACTCAAACTCAAATCAAACAATTCATCAATCACTTACGATCAGATCATTACTAAACAAACTTATTCAATGGCATCCAATGAAGAAACAAATGCTGCGGGGTTACCCGATTACTCGTTCCACCTTGATCACAAGCATGCAAATGGAATGTCAAAAAGAAATTCCCAAGAATACAAGGCTCCAAGACTCAAGACGTCACAAGAAGGATCCACGATTGAATGACTACCCCTTAGGGGGAGATTGTTAGCCGTAATTTTAGTAAAGTGATGGTCATTAAACAATCTCGAGCCTTGTATAAGAAAATGTAGTTTTATGGGAATTTATCGAAGCTAATTGGGCCTAGGTGTCGGGCTGAAAGCCCACATGTATTAGGATCTAGCCCAACTTGTCTCTTGTATAAATACCCCTTCACCTCCCAAGGTGAAGGGTGTTGCTTGGATTTCTTTTCTCTCTACTAGTGCAAGTAAACCATTTTTTCTTTTCCTCTCTTTTTCTCAATTGTCGTCCCCTCTCTCTTTCCCTTTTCTTCTTTGATTTTCATGTGTTAATGGATGTGATATGATATTGTATCATGTGGTATCAAGAGCTTCAGGTTATCTTGTGATTGTGTGATTTTGTGGTGGTATTTTTTGGTTTTTTTGTGGTTCGAAAATATGCAACAAAAAAATCATGGTTTGATTTTATTTCGTGGCTAAAAGTGTTAAAGACTTGTACTTTCGGGCTTAGAACAATCCATTGCATCATTTCCAAGTGGTTTTAACATCACTTCGTGGCTTTCAAGAAAGTTTGAAGTTTTTTCTTGGCTGCGTTTTGCTTTACTGAAGAGGTGTTCTTGCTTGTGTTTTGCTTCACCACTGCGTTTTGCCTCCTGCGATTTGCCTCATAGATTGCGTTTTGGTGTTGTGTTTTGCCTATTGAAGACCTTTTTGCAAGCTAGTATAAACGTTATGCTACCCAAATCGCAACAAATCTTGCGTTTTGTCTAGATTTCTTGCGTTTTGCCTCTTGCGGTTTGCCTTGAAGACATTGCGTTTTGTCTCTCATTGCGTTTTGTCTCTCATTACGTTTTGTCTCTCGTTGCGTTTTGCCTCTTGCGGTTTGTCTCGAAAAGAAGTCTTGCGTTTTGTCTGAAGATTGCGTTTTGTCTAGACGTTGCGTTTTTGTCTTCATTGCGTTTTGTCTATACGTTGCGTTTTGTCTCCATTGCATTTTGTCTGAAGGCTGCGTTTTGTCTTCATTGCGTTTTGTCTGAAGGTTGCGTTTTGTCTTCATTGCGTTTTGTCAAAAGGTTGTGGTTTGCTTGTTGAGACTTGCTATCCTTTGACATTCTTTGGACTATTAAGGACTTAAGACTTTCACTTGAACTTGAAAGGACAACTAATTAAAACATCAAACCTCACATAACAACAATCAATCAAGGACTTAATTAATTCATCATACCTTAACTTATTCAATTAATCTTTTACGGTTTCTTCTTGATTTCCAATCATAGATTTATAAAATCCCGTGGAAATTAATTTCATTTCAGTTGAATTAATCTTTGTCAATCATAATCACTTAATCGATCCATACTCATCATTTCACATCATCGATCCATACTCATCATTTCACATCATTTGAAAATTTCGACTCAACAAGACATTTATGCCGCCGGTTCTGAAAACTGTCCACCTATGCTTAACAAAGAGAACTATGTTCCATGGTCATCACGTCTTCTCCGCTATGCTAAGAGCAGACCAAATGGAAAGTTAATTCACAACTCCATTCTGAATGGTCCATATGTCAGACGAATGATTCCTAAACCAGGTAATCCTGCCCATACAGTCCCTGTGCCTGAAACGTTTCATGAACAAACTGATGATGAACTTACGAAAGCAGAAATTAAGTAAATAGAAGCTGATGATCAAGCAATGCAGACTATTCTCCTCGGTCTTCCTGAAGATATATATGTTGTTGTGGATAGCTGTGAAACTGCTCAGGAAATCTAGTTACATGTTTAACAAATGATGAAAGGTTCTAACATTGGAATTCAAGAGAAGAAGGATAAGTTGTTTAATGAATGGGAAAGGTTTACTTCCACTGATGGAGAATCGATTGAGTCTTACTACCATCGTTTCTCAAAGCTGATGAATGATTTCAAGAGAAATAAACACTTTCCTGAAAAGATTGCTAGCAATCTTAAGTTTCTAAACAGCTTACAACCAGAGTGGAGATGACATGTTATGATTGTTCATCAAACAAAGGACTTACATACTGCAGATTACACTCAGTTCTATGATTTCTTAAAGTATAATCAAAAGGAGATCGACGAAGAAAGAGCTGAATGTCTTGGAAAATCTCATGATCCGTTAGCTCTCATGGCAACTTCCAATTATCCAGTGTTTCACCAAAATCAACCATCACCAAGTACCTACATACAACAACCACTTTCTAACAAAAACTATAACCCACAACCATCATTCAATTTGGACTTCATGCAACAACCAATGCCAAACCCCGAAGATATTTTAGATCCTACAACTACTATGAACATGGCTCTTGCTCTAATGGCTAAGGCATTCAAACTAAATTACTCAACACCAACCAATAATAACCAGAGAATTTCATCAAACCCTCGCAAAAGACAAATTGCTCAACCGGGTATGAATATGGGTCAAGACAGACAAATACAGATGGTTGGAGGTAATGGTGGAAATCAGTTTAGACAATTTGTCGGGAATCAGAATGGATATAATGCTGTACGAAATGTCGGGAATCAGGTTGTTCAGAATGCTGTTCAGAAGCTGGGTGTTCAGAATGTTGGAAATCAGAATGGGATTATTGTTGTTCCGGGTATTGCTAATCAGAATGCAAATCAAATCGGAAATGGTAATGTTGTAGCAACACGGGCTGAGGGAAATGTTGTTGGGAATAATGGTAATCAGATAAGGTGTTACAACTAAGGAGAAGGGATGTTGCCTATCGTCAGACTCAGCTGCTGATTGCTCAAAAGGAAGAAGCAGGAATCCAGCTCCAAGCTGAAGAGTTTGATTTCATGGCTGCTGTAGGAGATCTGGACGAGATAGAGGAAGTCGATGCAAACTGCATTTTGATGGCAAACCTGCAGCAAGCATCGACATCGGGTACTCAGTCTGACAAAGCTCCCGTCTATGACTCGGACAGATCAACTGAGGTACACAACTATAACAATTACTATGATAATGAGATATTCAATATGTTTACTCAAGAGGAGCAGTATACTGATCTACTCGAGCCCATTCTTGAACAACACCATGTTCAGCAGGATGACATTAATGTTATCTCTGATGTACCTTGTGTGGAACATGATGGGGGTACGGTAGAACAATGTCTTGCTACTATTGAGGAAACACGTGCTTTATATGATTCATTATATAACAATTTGGCAATTGAGGTAGAGAATGTTAACTTGGTCAATTGAAATCTAAAAGCAACAAATGCTGAATTGACCACTGAGCTTGCTAGATATAAAAATCAAGAAAAGTGTTTTGAAATTAGTCAGGACAAATATGACAAACTTGAAAGGTGTTATCAATAGTCTGTTTATCAAGAACAATGTCTTACTAAAAAGATAAATGCACTTCACTTAAGTTCAGGTAAACAAATAACAGTGTTGAATGAGGAAATTTCAAATCTAAATAAACAACTTTCAATGGAACAATCAACTGTTTCTTCTCTTCTTGAAGAAAAGAAAAAGTTGAAGTTTGATTTCAAAATATGCGAAGACGAGCTTCTTGATAAACAGATTCTTCTTGAGAATAAAATAAAGGAATTAGATAATCTTTTGGTCAAAACGGGTTAATCGATTCAAATGATGCACATGCTTTCACCTAAGCTAGACTCGTTTTACCACACCGAACAGAAAATGGCTTTGGGTTATCAAAATCCTTTTTATCTCAAGCAAGCTCAGCAGAAACAATAGAGTTTGTATAATGGCAAAGTTCTATTAGAAAAGCATGATCCTCCTGTTGTATATGATTCAGCGGAGACACTGCAACTTGCTTAAGAGAGTCGTTTGAAAATGAAACAATTGAACAAAGAAATAAAACTGGCAAACTATACTAAGATTAATCATCTTTCGGGGGTTTTTGTTTCTCAAATGACCAAGTCACGTGAAGAGTCATATTTTACAAATACTTCCCAAATGGCCACTGTTTCAAAATTGATTTCAATACCAAATGAAGAATTTTCGGATGATACTACACCAAGTGTTGCATGAAAATTTCTAAATGAGGTAAAAAGCACCATTGTGACTCTTCAACGTGTTGTCAAACATAAAATGACTTTAGAAATACACAATTGGTCGTCTACTGCTCATCGGGAGATTCACAAAGTTCTAAAAGATGAAATTTTCCCTATCGTCAACCAAGTTGATGCTAGACTTCAAAATTTTGAAATACAATTTTTGAAAGAAGCAGCTGAATTTGTTTGAGACTTTAAATCTCTTGCAAACGAGGCTGATGAATCTCTTGATAAGTAGAATACATTAGAACGTGAAATCAACCGTCTCTTGAGAGCAGTTGTCAGTCAGGATATTATGTCTATTGTGCAAAATAATCCTGTTGTAGATACATCAAATCTCCAAACTGAGCTTGATCGTACGAAAGAACATTTTGAAAAATGCATCATTAAAAAGGAGACTGAATATGCTAAACTTTGGAATGATTGGCACAAAAAATGTGAAGAATGCAAATATGACAAAATTTTGTACGATAAAGCTTATAATGACATGAAACAAAAGATCAAATAGTTGCAAGCTCAGTTGGGAGATCTCAAGGGTAAAAGTAAGGATACTTCATGTGCATCAGATACCCTTGATGAATTGTCTCAGAAACTAGAAAATGAGAACGTAGAATTAGAGTTTTAGGTTCGGAATTATGAAAAAGAAATTGCTCATCTCAAGAATACATACAAAAACCTGTTTGACTCTATCTCAATGACACATGCTCAGACCAAAACCTTAACTGACTCTTTGCAAATGCAACTCTAAGACTCCATTTATGAAAATGCTAAGCTGAGAGCTCAGTTATTTGATAAGGTTTCTGAACACAAGGGCAAAATCAAAGGTACGAGTGTGAATAATTTGTTTGCAAAGCAATCAATCTTAGGAAAACCACCTTCTTCTTCTAAACCAAATCTTCATTCTGTCACTCCTTTTCCAAAATCCTCGGTTCTTCTTAAAGTTGATAAGACAAATGCTTTGTCCAAACCAGTCACTTCAAACTCGATACCCACACCACAAGAATCAAAGGTTGTGAAAGATGTTAAGGTAATTGCCCCAGGAATGTTTAGGATTAATCCTTCTAAGACTTCTAGGGAAGACAAATTTGTACCTATCAACAAACGTAGAGCAAGCGTTAGGACAAATCCGACCACTATTTCGCAACCTCAGGTCATCGCTAAGAAAAAAGTTAATTCTAACTCAAATAGTTTATCTTCTACAGAAGTAAACAACATTGCTAAGACCAGAAGGCCACAGCCTAGGAGAAATACAAAGAATGACAGGGTCACCTCTATGTCTAAGAGTAGTCGCAGCAATAATAAAGAAATTAAAGTAGAAGAACACCATAGGAATTTACTGCTTTCTAAGAAAATGAAACATATGTCATTTGAATGTAATAATGCTAAGCTTGCTATTCGGAATGTTAATCTAAAACTGTTTGTGCTATGTGTAAGTAATGTTTAATTACTGCTAATCATGATGCATGTGTGCTTAATTATGTGAATGACATGAATTCTCGTGGTATGAAACAAAAGCTAAAAGTCTGGACCTAAGAACGTAGGGTCCAAAGAAAGACTTGTTTCACCTACACCTAGGAAACCTAGATCTTACCTTAGGTGGTCACCAACTGGTAGAACTTTCGATCATACAGGAAAAATAATTGAATCCAGTAATGTTGAGAGTCACTTTGACTGCTCAAAGGGTGATAATGCATATACTTCTAACCCTCAAGAACCTAAAAGCAAACGGTTTCCAAACTCTACTTTCTCTTTGGCAGGTCATTCAAATCTGTTTATGGTGCGTAGACTCGGGATGCTCAAAGCACATGACAGGAAATCTGAAGCTTCTCATAAATTTCGTCTGGAAGTTCTTGGGAACTATCCGCTTTGAAAATGATCATGTTGCTGCTATTTTGGGGTTCGATGATCTTCAATGGGGAAATATTTTAATCACCAAGGTTTGTTTCATTGAGGGCTTGGGGCACAACCTGTTCTTGGTTGGTCAGTTTTGTGATTCAGATTTGGAGGTCGCGTTCAAAAGGAACACCTATTTTGTCAGAAATCTGGAAGGAGTTGATTTGTTGAAAGGAAATCGTACAACAAACCTTTACACCATCAATCTCCATGAAATGGCCTCTGCATCTCCAATTTGTCTCATAGCTCGTGCTACATCAACTAAGTCGTGGTTATGGCATCAACGTTTATCCTACCTCAACTTCGACACCATAAATGACCTTGCCAGAAATGATCTTGTCACCGGTCTTCCAAAATTCAAATACCATAAAGAACATCTTTGTCCCTCATGTAAGCAAGGAAAGAGCAAAAGAGCATCTCACCCACCCAAACTTGTTTCAAATTCTAAGAAAAGGTTACACCTTCTTCATATGGATTTGTGTGGTCCAATGAGAATTGCAAGCATAAATGGAAAGCGGTATGTCTTGGTGATTATAGACGATTTCTCTCATTACACTTGGGTTCACTTTCTCAGATCAAAGGATGAAGCACTAGAAGTGATTAAAACCTTCCTAAAGTTAATCACTATCCTTTTGCAAGCTCCTGTCAGTATTGTAAGAACCGACAATGGCACTGAGTTCAAGAATTAAGTGCTTCAAGAATACTTTAATAGTGTTGACATCTCTCACCAAACGTCCTCTGTCAGAACACCTCAACAAAATGGTGTAGTGGAATGAAGAAACTGGACATTAGTGGAGGCTGCTAGAATAATGATGATTTTCTCTCGTACACCGTTATTCTTATGGGCTGAAGCAATTGCTACTGTGTGCTACACTCAAAACTGCTCCATTATTCACCGTCGATTTAACAAAACATCATATGAGCTCATTAATGGCAGAAAACCGGATATCTCCTTTCTTCATGTATTTGGGGCTCTCTGTTATCCTAAGAATGACCGTGAAGATATTGTTAAGCTTGGTGCAAAAGGTGATATTAGCTTTTTCATTGGTTATTCTGTTGATTCCTGTTCTTACAGAGTTTACAATCGAAGGATAAAGAAAATCATAGAGACAATGAATGTGACATTTGATGAGCTTTCATCAATGGCTTTTGAACAAAACAGTTCAAAACCCGGGCTTCAAAGTATGACTTCTGGACAAATCAGTCCAGGACTCGATCTTACTTATGCTCCGTCAATAATAACAACTCAAAAACCAACTAAAGGTGATTTGGATTTACTGTTCAAAGCTATATATGATGATTATCTTGGTGGTCAACTGTCAGCTGCTACAAGAACTATTCTAGATGCTCAAGCACCTCCAGTTCTTCAGAATCAAACGACATCTACAGCTATAGCAGACTCTGCTCCGACACCAACAAATTCATCCTCTCAAGCTCCAAATACTCCAAACACTTCACAAGATGTTGACGAGCTCGAAACATAACAACAACATGTTCAGCAACAAGATAATGAAGCCCCACTCTAACCCAAAATAGTTGCTGATAATGTTCCAAATGCTATGCTCGATGGGAATCAGTTTGTCAACCCTTTTGCTACTCTATCCACAAGTGCTGTTGAATCATCATCTTCACAATATGTGGATCCATCAAACATGCATACGTTTTACCAACCATACCCTCTTGAATATCAATGGACTAAGGATCACCCTCTAGAACAAGTGATACGAGAACCCTCACGACCAGTTTTGATAAGGAATCAACTCCGATCTGATGGTGACATGTGCATGTATGCATTATCTGTAAGCACTATGGAACCGAAAAATGTCAAAGAGGCTATAACTGACCCTGCATAGATTGAATCAATGCAAGAAGAGCTTCTCCAATTCAAAAGGCTTAATGTGTGGGTGTTAGTTTCTCCTTCGGATAACGTAAAACCTCTTACGCTGAAATGGTTATTTAAAAACAAGCATGATGAATAGAAAACGGTCATTCGAAACAAGTCTCGTCTGGTTGTGAGAGGGTACTGCCAAGAGGAAGGAATTGTTTCAAAGAGTCCTTTGCTCTGGTTGCTAGAATGGAAGCTATCAGGATATTTTTGTCATATGCTGCACATAAATCGTTCACGGTGTTTCAAATGGACGTGAAAACTACATTCTTGCATGGTACGTTAAAAGAAGACGTGTACGTGTGCCAACCTGAAGGTTTCATTGATGTTGATCATCCAAGCCATGTCTACAAGCTAAAGAAGGCATTATATGGGCTAAAGCAAGCACCAAGGGCTTGGTATGACGTATTGTCAAAGTTTCTCCTACATAATCACTTCTTCAAAGGCACCATTGATCCAACGTTGTTTATAAGGCGCTTCGACGACGACATCCTAGTGGTACAGGTCTATGTTGATGATATTATCTTTGGTTATACACACCCTAGGTATACCTAACTGTTTTCTGACCTTATGAAAAGCCACTTTAAAATGTCGATGATAGGGGAAATGATGTTTTTCCTTGGTTTACAAGTTAACCAATCCCCCCGTGGCATCTTTATAAACCAGTCCATCTATGTGCTTGAAATACTGAAAAAATATGGAATGGAATCTTGTGATCCTATTGGTACTCCAATGGTGATCAAAGATAAGCTTGACTTAGATCAACACGGGTCTCTAGTCGATGCAATGAAATATCGTAGCATGATTGGTGCCCTAATGTATCTTACGTCAAGCAGATCGGACATTGTACATGCTACTTGTTTATGTGCTTGATACCAGGCTAAGCCAACCGAGAAGCACCTCAAAGAGGTTAAAAGGATCTTCCATTATCTTCGGGGAACTGTTAATATGGGTCTCTGGTATATGAAGGATTCTGGTTTTGAACTAACCGGATTTTCAAATGCTGATTATGCGGGATGTAAAGACACCTTCAAGAGTACTTCCGGTGGAGCTCAATTCTTAGGAGAAAAGTTGGTTAGCTGGTCCTTAAAGAAACAAGACTGTACGGCGGTGTCAACCGCGGAGGCAGAATATGTGTCTCTATCCGCTTGCTGTGCCCAAGTCCTTTGGATGCGGATACAATTAACGGATTATGGCTTTCAATTCAACAAAATTCCAATCTATTATGATTCAAAATCAACCATAGCCATATCCTGCAACCCGGTCCAACACTCAAGAACCAAACATATCGCTGTCCGCTACTATTTCATCAAGGAGCACATCGAAAAGGGTACGATTGAATTGTATTTTGTCAAGACGGATTACCAACTGGCCGACCTCTTCACCAAAGCACTTCCAGTAGATCAATTCAACTATTTGGTTCGTCGCCTTGGTATGCGCAGTTTATCTCCTCAGTAACTCGATCATCTTGCAAAATCACAGTAATTCTCTGTATATATTTTATCAGAAAAACAAAACATAAAATTATAAAACCTTTAAAAGCAAAATACAAAATCAAAAAAAATTCAAAAATACCAAAAATAATCTTCTCCGACATGTCTCTTGGAATCGATAACATTTGCGCACCTAGAAATGTTGATTAATATTAACACAGGTGGATAAATGAAGTTCGAGCGAGAGTTTCAAATGCTTTCAAAGCATGTCCTTTCACTTTTTCTCTACGACTTCTAAGTAAATGTCAGCTTAGGACTCGGACTTCAAAGACAGGAAAATGCTCATTTATGTACATTTATCCTCAACAACGGGAAGTTTACATCTTCTCAGTCTTGAGCACTGTCAAATAAACATTCAAAGTTTTGAATGCTCAAGAGAAGCACTAAGGAAATGATAATTAATAAGATACATCTAAAATCATTTTCTGGTTGAGCACAATTTTTCAAGATATTTTCAAAAAAGAAAATTTCAAATTCTTTCAAAATTGTGTGCTCAACAAACTCCCACTCTAAGTTTTCACTCTAATCTTTTATTGAGGGGGAGTATAATAATATGATTCATTCTGCATGCACTCCTGTTCTCCCCAGACTTTGTTAGGCTCATGTGAATTCCGGACATTAACTTGGTTTTAATTCACTAATTGTCAAAAATTATAAACACATATGCAATTTTTGAGGGGGAGAATAGTGATTAAAATGTGATTAATAAGGACTAATAATGGATACGATCTTTAATCTATAAGTGCATTCCCAAACCTCGCATTTGCAAAACTCTTTCATAACATGATGCATATGTGTAGGGGGAGTTTTTTGGTGATATAGAAAACTCTCAATGTGTAATAAATGATTTCTCGAACACGTTGATTGATTTTTCAATGGTTTATGGCTATAATGGATATACCAAGGACCGACCAACTGTGGTTTCTTACGGTGTTATAAGGCGGTTAAGATTAGGAATTTTTGTTCCATGATTCAGCCAGAACCGGAGGGATCTACCCAGGAACACTCCATTAGATAGAGTAGATGTCCTAGGTATGATTGAAAAAAAGGAGTAATGTGAGAATAAATGAATAGTGTCGACTGAAATGGAGCTAGTGCTAGAACAAACCCAACAATGTACTAGTCATGAAGTCTCGGTAAGCACTAAAGGGGTTGAAGAATGAAAAAGAAATGAATGGATAAAGGTTGAAAAGGAAGAAGCCCTCCATACAACCTTAGGCAGAAACTGGGTCAATGCATAATCTATCGGTAATCACAAAGATGATTCTGATATTGAAGACAAGTCATCATAGACCCAGTGATGCAACGCACAACCCTCCCTTGTCACTCAGAATCTCTCAAAAGATTTCTATTTCATTTCTCACGAAGATCAACACGTTTCTATCAGCTTTCTCATTCTGAGATCGTTGATATTGAAAAGGTGACAGCCTGCTCTAGCCTCTGATCACCAAATATCAAATGTGCACTTATAGAGTCTAGAGCCAATGAGATCCATCAAAAATCTCATTAGGACACATTCCATGACAAACACTTGTTGAACATCATTAAGTTCATAAGCTGCTAACAAGAGTCCTACGCATTATCCTCGTGATTCTGCCAGAACATCAGAGTGATACTCTTTAGTATTCATAATGACGATGGAAATCCTACTTGAGCCAACATCAAACAAGCTCTCGGTAGGTGACTTGCGAGATTATATATGAATCAAACTTGTGTTAACTGGATATCAAAAATGGTCTAGTATATGAATTGACGACTCAATCAGTTAGAGAGTAACTAACTGATTCACTCTTTACCGTGTTGTCTGCTTTAAGATGCTCCAGTAATGAGAACAAGCAAGTACGGTGACTCTAATGCAATCGCGTTAGAGGATTCAACACTTTAAGCTAGAAACCCTGTCAAGGAGATTCTTCTAAATTGAGTCTACCTGATCATAGGTACAGTATTTATACTGTAAAACGATCCTCACGGATCCGGAGGTTATCGCAACCAAACTCAAGATGAATGACAAAGCCAAATTCATCTTTTATTGTTAACTATCTTATTTTAGGATTAGTCAACGGTGTTGCAGCCTCATTCCAGCGGAGTCAAGATTCAAGACCTCATGCTAAATCGACAAAGATAAATTCATAATGAAAGCTCGAGTACTTATGTTAAAGTCTTTCGCAAATCTCTGATGTACTAGCACTCTCTCAAAGGAACACAATCTTCAAGAGTACTATGCAATAACAAAGATACATCTTACAAGTGGATCAAGTACAACTTCCTCCATTATGTGGTATAAGTAATCATGTTAAAGAAAATGTTGAGGGAGATTGTTAGCAAGCTTTCAAGACTTTGAGCATGAGGGTATCGACACAAGATCGCAAGGTGGCATAGAGATTCAAGGATAAATATTTCAAGATCTCTGTAATCAAGATAAAATCAAGGCTAAAGATCAAGATCCATGATCACAAGCATGCAAATGGAATGTCAAAAGAAATTCCCAAGAATACAAGGCTCCAAGACTCAAGATGTCACAAGAAGGATCCAAAATTGAATGACCACCCCTTAGGGGGAGATTGTTAGCCGTGATTTTAGTAAAGTAATGGTCATTAAACAATCCCGAGCCTTGTATAGGAAAACATAGTTTTACGGGAATTTAATCTAAACTAATTGGGCCTAGGTGTCAGGCAGAAAGCCCACGTGTATTAGGAACTAGCCCAACTTCTCTTATGTATGGTGTTTCTTGGACTCATTTTCTTTTCTATCTATCAAAGTAACCAACTTCTTTTTTCTCTCTTTTTTCCTTCACTAATTTCGAACCCTCCATCTCTCTTTTTTTCTTCTTTGATTTTCGTGTGTTTGTGATGTGATATGATAGTGTAAAACATACCAAGCTTTGGGTGCTTATTTAAGACTATATAAAGCTTTCTTTAATTTATAAAGATGATCTGGTTTTTCGAAATCAATGAATCCTGGAGGTTGTGCCACGTATACCTCCTCATTGATAAAACCGTTTAGGAATGCACTTTTTACATCCATTTGGAATAGTTTAAAATCTAAGGCACAAGCATAAGCTAATAATATTCTAATGGACTCAAGTCTAGCAACCAGGGCATAAGTTTCATCATAATCGATGCCCTCTTGTTGGTTGTAGCCTTGAGCAACTAACCTAGCCTTATTTCGAGAAACAATACCATTCTCGTCTAACTTATTTCTAAATGCCCACTTATTTCCTATGATTTTCATATTCCTAGGTTGAGAAACTAACTCCCAAACGTCATTAGCAACGAATTGATTTAATTCTTCTTGCATGGCGACTATCCAACTTTCATCTTACCGCTTCATTCACATTCTTAGGTTTTATAGTTGATATAAAACAAAAGAAGTTACTTTGGTTTTGGGCTTGTGACCTAAGGGTTCTTTGGTTAAGGTTTCCTATGACATTTTCTAATGGATGATTCCTAGATTCCTTAATGTTTACTATTTCATCGATCTCTAAAGTTTCATCCACAATGTCATTTTCTAGGTTTTTATTTTCAGTGACCTTAATTGCTTCTTCTTCATCTAAGTCATCATCCACCAAGGGTGATATCTTAGAGGGTGGAGGAGTTTCATCTAATGTCACGTTAAGTGATTCTTCGACTTTACTAGTGTGTTTGTTTAGGATGATGTAGGCTTTACTATTTTGAGAATAACCTAAAAAGACACCTTCGTATGACTTTGGGTCAAACTTGGTAAGGTAGTTTTTTGTGTTCAAAATGAAGCACTTGCTTCTAAACATTCTAAATTAATCTAGCGTAGGTTTTCTACTTCTTAAGAGTTCATAAGGTGTTTTTCCTAGAATGGCTCTAATGAGAATTCGGTTGAGAATGTATGTTGAAGTATCTACAGCGTTACACCAAAACATTTGTAGTAACGATTGCTCATTCAACATAGTCCTACTCATTTCTTGAAGTGTCCTATTTTTCCTTTCGACCACGCCATTTGATTGAGGAGTGCGTGGAGCCGAGAAGTTATGTGTAATACCGTTGGCATTACAAAATTCTCCAAATTGCACCTCATTATCAAATTCTCTACAGTGGTCGGTTCTTATTGACACTATTGTACCATACCATAAATTGCTTTTGGATTTTTCGTAACGTAAATATTGTGAATTGAATCGAAAAAGCTTCGGTTTTATTCTTAAGGAATCTAGTCCAAGTATACCTAGAGTAGTCATCTACTATGACTAAGGTGTAGCGGTTTCCTCCGTAACTCCGTACGGCAGATGGACCAAAAAGATCCATGTGATAAGTTCTTAGCATCTAGTCGTTGAGACTATGTTCATAGCTTTTGTGACTGAACGTAGAGCTTGTTTTTCAATTTTGCAAGCCTCCACAAAAAATGTTTGATCAATACTTAAGCTTAGGTAAGTTTCTAACTAATATCCTTTAGAGACCAATGATTGAATGAGACGCATATTAACATGAACCCTAAATCTCCTATGCCACAATGTGGAGTTTTCATCAATCGTTGCAAGACATATTTTCTTTTGGCTTATTTCTAATTTTCACTCACATACAAGCTTCTCCTAATACTCTACTACACGTTTACCGCCCTTAGTGATTTCACTATCATGTTCAGAAAAAGTTACTCTACACTTATTATCACATATTTGTCCTATACTTAGCAAGTTGATTCCTAGATTATCAACATGTTCTACATTATCTATTTTAGGAGAGTCATTAGAAATTGTAAAACAAAAAACAACATAAAAATACAATTTTTGTGCCAATGATGTTACCGTGAAGATTACACCCAAAATAACGTTATCCTCCAATATATGCTTGTAAGTGGAGAAGAGCTTTCGGATTGCCGTCATCATGTTTTGAACTCCGTTTATCCCTTGATCATTCATCGGGCTCCAAACGACTCCAAGGCAGATCTATTTATATAAGACAATAACTCAAACATTTGTTCCCTAATATCTCATGGGTCCAAAGTTGTTAGTGCCAAATAACCCTTGCATTTGATGCAATTGGTTGGGATGTGAGAATGGAAGACACATTTCCTATGGCATGTAACTTTGACGTGGAAAGTTGTTCCAAGTTACGGGAAATCCATGGGGTTGATTTTGTCGACTAACATGTCTTTTAGGTTGTGGTGTTTTAGGACGAGAATAATTATTATTGACTTTTATAGGAGGTGGAGTTTTAGATCTAAAATTAGGTTTCGAAAATCCAACTCCGGGTTTTGACAATGGCTTATAGAATTGTTTAACTTCATTGTCACTAGCAACGGGAACTTTGACTTTGTTTACAATTATGTGTTTTGGTCTAGTACCCAAAATGGATTTTTGAAAAGACACAGTTTTCTCAAATCCAGGTGTAATTGGTGGCGGGGGCCGCTGGATCATTAAGGGGGCCGCCTATAATTATGGGACCTCCATCAGAACACGTCTTTTTCTGAGCTTTCACAAATTTTATTTCCTTAGTTCCACTAGATGATGCTTCAAATGAATTAAACCCTAAACCTAATTTATCACCGGAGGGTTTTTTATTACTTAACATTTCATTCAAGCAATGTGTACTATCTTTCAAAATTTGTTTATAATCTAGGAATTCTTCTTTGAGCTTTTCTTTTTTCAATTTTAAGTGTATAAACACTTGCACAATCGAGCTCAACTCCCCTTGTTTTTTCTCAGAGTGTGGTAATCCTATCTTTAATTCTCTAAGCTCATTTTCTAACTATTTCTAATAAGCTTTTAACCTTTGTTCTAGTGGTTTATCATTAAACTCATTTGCACAAATATCATAGTTCATGTGTCTAAAGCTAAATCACATTGATGATTTTCAGTCCACTAACGTAAAGAAGATTCGAACATACCGTCAATGTGCTTGAGCAACAAGGACATGTCCATCTTGGATCTTTTCAATCATCTTCTTCACCGCTATTGCTCCAAGAACCTCCAACAAATGCTCTTTGGTTCTTGTCTCTCGGTGGCTTTGGACATTCTCCAATAAGATGATTTGGATCTCCGCATCTAAGCACTTCCTTTCCACTTCAGCCGTTTTGTCCGTCTCGGCTTCGTTTGAAAGTCTTTTTGTCGTTCCGTGGATGTCTCCAACACAATCTACCTTCTTCTCTTAAAGAAACTCTTAAAAGTCTCAAACCAGCCATGGCGTACCTTCAGTCCTTCACTACCGAAAGTCGAACACTCTTCATCACTAGATTCTTTCTTAGCCTTTAAAGCAAGAGATTTTCTTTTAAACTTTGCTTTGACTATTTCGGAATCTTCTGATGATCATCTCATGGACTTGAGGATTCCAATGACTCAACAAGAGATAGTGATGTTAAAGGATCTTTTTGACTCTTTCAATCGCTGTAACATTTTCTCTCTATTTAGGATGTAGAGCCCTAAGAATCCTCCTTACATAGTTCTTACTAGAATAACCTTCATCAAGAGCTTTAAGACTAGTAATAATAGTATTAAATCTAGCAAAAGCACTATCTATAGATTCGTCTTCGAAAATGACAAATTGTTCATATTGTTAAACCAAAAGGTCGATCTTATTATCTTTGACTTGGCTATGTGATTAGCAGGGTTTTCTAAATTTCTTTTGCCGTATTACACATGAAAATTCATTCATATTCTTTTCTAGGCAAAGCATTGTAAATAACCATTTTGGCTTCATTATTTTTCGCAAGCCTTCTTTTAAGATCATCAGTTTATTTTTTAAAAGGGACAACCTCATCAAGTTTGGTTTTCGGATTTTGAATAATGGGTTAAAAATCACCATTGGTAATAACATGCCAAAGATCTAGATCTTTTGATTTGACATATTGTCTCGTAATCTCTAATATTTCCAATAGATAAAAACTATCGACTTTCAAAAAGTGGTGGGACTTTGCATAGATTGCCCTTCTATATATTTTCAGAATCCGATAAATCGATCTAAAGCATATAAAATACAATATATTTTAAAATCTTGAGTGACCTTGGGCTCCTGATACCAATTGGGGAAACTAGAAAGGGGGTTGAATAGTTACAGGTTAATTGAACCGGCATTTAAATATTCTTTTCTTATAAAATGTTTTGATTCAGTTATATGTCAGTTAATCAACAATAAATGAATTCACATCATGCAAAAACTATCTAATGTAATGAACTAAATGAACAATAATAATATAAAGAGATAAGGAAAGAAACGATCAAACCAAGACACCAAGATTTATAGTGGTTCGGCAACGAAGCACCTCTTCGTTCCTACTCCACTCCCCGAGTACTCCACTCGAGATTTCACTATGTCAACAAGCTCCCTTTAGGCGGAGAAAACCGTTTACATGTTGCTTACTTTCTTTTCCAAAACTAAGCTCGATGTCGAGTCCTAATCTTAGCTAGAACCAATCTAAGACTTTACTAAGTCTTTACATACTCACAAGATATATACTCTTGGATTGACAAACAATCCAAATCACACCAATACACAATTTACAGAATTGTATCTACACACAATCCAATTTACACAACTAGTCAAAGATAATATAATGAAGACTTGTGATCTTGAGGAGGGAGAAGGAGATCACTTGATAATAAATCGTATGTTAAAGAATACGATTGTTCTTCTCTTGCACTTGATTAGAGGAAGAATGGAGGAAGAAAGAATTAATCACTTGAAACAATATCAAGGTATGTTAGTGATCAAGATATGTGTTTTAGAAATAAAGAAAGAAGAGAGAAAAACAGATCTGAAAAAATTCGTGGCAAGAGGTTGTGTTTTTCAGATGGGGTGGCCTAGTATTTATAGAGGACAAAAAAAGAGCTGCTGCTGACGGCGGTCCCGGCGGTCCCTTATATATAAGGGGGGCGCCAGGCCTATAACGGGGCCGCCGTAGACTACGCTCCCCTTTTTGTCTTTTTGTGGGGAATGTGTTATCTGTTTTAGAACCTTCCATTTTGGGGGGAAAAATCTGATTTCAAATTAATTAATTTAATAAAACATTTCATTTATAAATAAATATTTTGTTTTTATATTTTTATAAAAACATTTTTGTAGAAATGTAAGATTTAAGAAAAATATTATACTTGATCACCTAATCATTTTAATGATTTTGTTGTAATCCATACCTTAAGTGATTAATCTAGAAATATAATTTTACGATTATAAATTTATTATAAACGTTTATTTCTATCGTAAACGTTTTTTTTTACATTTGTTTATTATCAAAACGTTGAGAGGACGAAAATTATAAATAAACGTTTTTAGACATTATTTGTATACCATTATGAATAGACTGAATGAGTTTTGAAAAAGATAAAAACTGTTGGTGTTCATAAAAAAGTTTGCATCTTGACAAATTCACACCGACTAGATTTTCTAAATCGATTTTTCAAGCGTATGTCCATAGGAAAGCCTTACAAATAAATCATGGACATAGGAAAGCTAACACGAATTTGAAGGCTTAATCGAGAAGATAGTTAACTACCGTTCGCTCTTACCGTATTGTCTCTTTGAGATGCTCCGATAATGAAACGGCTAGTGCATGCTAAGCGAAACCCCGTCAAGGAGACACCTTCGAATTCTACCTGATCACAGGCAGTATTTATACTGAGTAACGAGGAACCGTGGTTGTTACGACCGTATTCGATGAAGTGACAAAGCCACTTTCATCCATATATGTTGTTTATCACTAACCCATTTATGCAGATTTCCTAACGATGGTAAAGTTTTCTCGATGACCGAGCTCCAAAGCCAACACCACATGCACATACCTCAACCGACATATATAAAGACATATGAAAGCTCAGTACATGTTTCAAGACTACCCTACTCTGATAACCTGAATACATTGGGGACTTTCCGAAAGTGACTGAAGTTTATAGTTAAAAGAATTCAAGTAAAGATGTCCTTATATCCAAGCTTTCAAGACCTAGAAACTACAAAGTATGAGCATGGTCGGCTCCCAAATGTCACAAGTCACAAGACGGCGCAAGATCACAATGAGATTAATGAGAGATAATGCTTGGTTTGATGATCTCAAGAGAAGTTTCAAGTTCAACATACAAGTCCAAGCTAATCAGAACCACGCTCAGCCTAAAGTCAAAGCTCACTATGCAATATTCATAAGATGATGTCATGAAAACAAATCTGTGAGCACAAGACTGAAGAAAAAGCATAGTATGCTATTGTTTAAGTTTTTGTAAAAAAGAGTGAACTCCCTTAGGGGAGATTGTTAGGAATACGAAAGTATCGGTCACTTCTATTAATATCGTTAGATGGCTCGTAAAGTAATATTTGGAAACGTAGTAGGCTAGTTAAGCTAAAGCCCATGGTAAAAGCCCAACCGGCCATCTATGTAAGTATATAAACTCTTTTCATGCTATGGAAAGGGTGTTGGTTGTTCATTCATTTTCACATAGTAATCTAACTTTTCTTTCTTTTCTTTCTCTTTCCAAGTGTTCATCCAACAACCTCTCTTTCTCTCTCTAAACTCTACATAGAATCCATACCTTGTGTGTCATCGAATACCCAAACGAAACAAATAAGATTCATAATCTAATACAAAATAAAGATCGATCATTAACCTCTTAATTTACATACAAATAGAGTAATTAGTATATACCTTCAATTTCTAACTCAAAAATTGGAACTTGTTGATTTTAATCCATCAATGCCAACAGCAGTGGTGTGCGACCGACGGTGGTGCATGACGGCGTGCAACGCGATGATCAGACGACACACTATGATTAGGTGAAGTATGTGTGGGTGATGGCGGGTCACGGTTGTGGTTAGCTCATTAGGAGGTTTTGTTGCTGGTTTTAGGTGATGGAATAAGCAGATGATGGTGGGGAAGCAGTTGGAGAAAAACACACATGAACTGTGTGTAAAAGTGAGGAAATTAAAAAAAAAGACTTTAAATAGTTAAAGAAAATTAGATTTATTAACTTTAAATCTTAGATTAATCTTCACCATTAGATCAAACCCAAATGAATGGTGAGGATTTGTCCCTTAGTATATGAGAAGAAACTGGTATGCAAATGAACTTTTCTCGATACATAAATACTAAATTTCTATAAATTGTTTTGTATAAAAAAAATTACACCCTTCTTAAATATGTGAGTACTATAGTTCTTGTTTTGTTTGTTAGTAGTTCAATTTCACTACATTTGAATGAAATATACCGTAAATTAATTAGTCACTCTACATGTTTTTTGGTAGTTGTGTTCTTAGCTAAAAGATAGTCTAAGTAGTAAATTTTTGTAATCATAACCTAAAATTCCATTTAAGTTAGGTTGCAAGTGTGTATTATTTGAAAATACCCAGCTGTTCACAACTTGACATGTATTTTGATGGTAACTTATTTAAAATAAACTTTCATCTATTTAAGTCTAACTATTTACTCATACCTCAATCCACCACTCCTTCTATTGCTTATTTAAAATTTTTTAACCATGCAATATTCAATGTCTTGGTTGTCAAAACTTTATTGTTGCACTAATTCGGTTGTCTCGAAGGACATGTGATACACCCTGGTTAGGATATCAATATAGTTTATTATGTTAGTTTATTGTGTTTGACTATTTGTTTAAGAATGTTTCGTGTCGTATTAGGAATGTATTTATGTTGTCTACTTGTGTTAGGAAAGTCATTGTTTAGGAATGTCTTCACATTCAATGCGTTTGACTATTTGTTTAGGAAAGTCATAATAGCTATAATAGGCCATGGCCCATTTAGCTATTATATATACTCGTTGTAATCTTTTATTAATCAATCAAATTAAAGATCAACAATTCTCTTCTATTCTCTAATTTTCTTAAGGAGCTCGCACACGCTAAAAGTGGTGCAAATCTATCTCTTTCTATTCTCTCTTTTCTTATGGAGCAAGCATCCGCTAAAAGTGGTGCCCTATCTTGATACTATCCGTAAGGGTCGTATCAATTGGTGCTTTCATTGAGAGTCCTCGTTGAGGGTTTCCGATCTAAGAATAAAAAAAATGTTACTATTTACGAGGCACTATTCACGAGGCACTAATTGCAAGGTACTGTTCATCGGCAAAAAAAACTGTTCTTCGAGTTACGATTCATGGCATCAGACGGCGGTGATCAAGATGCGAGATACGCACTTTCTAAGCTATTGCAAAGGGGAACGGTGACCGAATATGAGAGTGAGTTTTTGATGCTTATAAAACGAGTAACGGGGATCTCAGAATCTTTACTTAAATCATTTTATATCTCTGGACTTAAACCGCTTATACAATGTGCACTCTTAAGGTAGCGCCCTACAACGTCTGAGAACCTTTCCATAGCCCGTAAAGTAGGCTCCGTTTTGAGTCAATGCAGGAAAAAGCTTTAACATTGAAAGAGAAAATACGAGTATCGTTCTATCATGGCCAAGTGAAGAAGCTCCACCTGTGATTGAAGGGTCCTTAGATGCTAATGAGGATATTGGTGTTGTTGAGGTTAGTAGCGCGATAGACGGTGTTTTCGATATTGGTGAGAGTAATGTGGAAAGCATGAAAGTTCGTAGTGAGTTTAGCGAATTTTTAGAAAATAAAGAAAGTGTGGAAGAGGTTGTTGTGGGTGGTGGTGAAGCGTGTGGGGTTGGCGAGTATGGGTTGAATATTGTGATATCGGTACTGAAGGATGGAGATGGTGAATTTGATGATCGTTTGAATGAAATAAATTTGGATTTGAGCCATGAGTTTGTAATTAGGGTATTGAAGAATAGAGATGTTTTCGGCGAGAGTTTGGTTGTGTTGTTGAATCCCATTTGGGTACCAATCCTATGGGGTTATTGTGTATACAAATCAATTTTGCAAACAAGGAATGTTGCCCATAGGAAAGGAGGCAAAAAAGAATATAGATCCCGAATCAAGATTTTTGTTAGGCATCGCCTTGAGGACAAGGGATATGTGAAGGAGTAGGGAATATACACCCTAGTTAGGATATCAATATAGTTTATTATGTTAGTTTATTGTGTTTGACTATTTGTTTAAGAATGTTTCGTGTCGTATTAGGAATGTATTTATGTTGTCTACTTGTGTTAGGAAAGTCATTGTTTAGGAATGTCTTCACATTCAATGCGTTTGACTATTTGTTTAGGAAAGTCATAATAGCCATAATAGGCCATGGCCCATTTAGCTATTATATATACTCGTTATAATCTTTTATTAATCAATCAAAGTTAAAGATCAACAATTCAACAATTATAGTCTTCTTCTCTCTTTTTTCTTAAGGAGCTCGCACACGCTAAAAGTGATGCAAATCTATCTCTTTCTCTTCTCTCTTTTCTTAAGGAGCAAGCATCCGCTAAAAGTGGTGCCCTATCTTGATACTATCCGCAAGGGTCGTATCAATTGGTGCTTTCATTGATAGTCCTCGTTGAGGGCTTCCGAGGTAAGGATCAAAAAAATAATAATACTGTTCACAGGGACTATTCACGGTACTATTCACGACGCTGTTCACGGTACTGTTCATCGGGTACTATTCTTCGACAAAAAAAAATTGTTCTTCGAGTTACGGTTCATGGCATCGGACGGTAGTGATCAAGACGCGAAATACACACTTTCTAAGCTATTGCAAAGGGGAACGGTGGGCGAATATGAGAGTGAGTTTTGATGCTTATAAAACGAGTAACGGGGATCTCTGAATCTTTACGTAAATCGTTTTATATCTCTGGACTTAAACCGCTTCTACAATGTGCACTCTTAAGGTTAGCGCCTACAACTTTAGGAGAAGCCTTTTCCATAGCCCGTATAATAGAGGCTCGTTTTGAGTCTATTGCAGGGAAAAAGCTGAACATTGAAGAGAAAATAGATATCGTTCTATCATGGCCAACTGAAAAAGCTCCACCTGTGATTGAAGGGTCCTTATATGCTAATGAGGATATTGGTGTTGTTGAGGTTAGTAGCGCGATAGACGATGTTTTCGATATTGGTGAGAGTAATGTGGAAAGCATGAAAGTTTGTAGTGAGTTTAGCGAATTTTCAGAAAATAAAGAAAGTGTGGAAGAGGTTGTTGTGGGTGGTGGTGAAGCGTGTGGGGTTGGCGAGTATGGGTTGAATATTGTGATATCGCCCAAGGATGGAGATGGTGAATTTGATGATCGTTTGAATGAAATAAACTTGGATTTGAGCCATGAGTTTGTAACTAGGGTATTAGAGAATAGAGATGTTTTCGGCGAGAGTTTGGTTGAGTTGTTGAATCCCATCTGGGTACCAATCCTATGGGGTGTATCTGGTTTTAACAAATCAAGTTTTGCAAACAAGGATGTTGCCATGGGAAAGGAGGCTAAAAGAATATGGGATCCCGGAATCAAGATATTTTTTAGACATCACCTTGAGGACAAGGTGATTATGAAGGAGTGGGGAATGATACACCCGCGGTTTAGGATAATATCATAGTTATTTATGTTTAGGATATGTGTTGAGTCACATTAGAAAAGTCAATAAATTGTGTTAGGAAATGATCTTGTTTTTATTTATAAGAGTTATCTTGTGAGTCAACTTGTTAAACAAGTTATTGTCTTTTATTCGGTATAAATACCGAATAGTTTTCATAAATGTATTCAATCAAGTTAAAGAACAATTCTAGTCTTCTTCTCTTTTTTTTTCTTAAGGAGCTCGGACACGCTAAAAGTGGTGCAAATCTATCTCTTTCTCTTCTCTCTTTTCTTAAGGAGCAAGCATCCGTTAAAAGTGATGCCCTATCTTGATACTATCCGCAAAGGTCGTATCATAATATGGCATAAGTGGTAGCTTTAGTTGACTATCACGTGGGTTTCATCACCAAAGCTTGATGGCGTGAAATGATGAGAGCTTCAAGTGAGGTGGTTGAGTGACCACTCAACCTGCAAAAAAAACTGTTCTTCGAGTTACGATTCATGGCATCAGACGGCGGTGATCAAGATGCGAGATACGCACTTTCTAAGCTATTGCAAAGGGGAACGGTGACCGAATATGAGAGTGAGTTTTTGATGCTTATAAAACGAGTAACGGGGATCTCAGAATCTTTACTTAAATCATTTTATATCTCTGGACTTAAACCGCTTATACAATGTGCACTCTTAAGGTTAGCGCCTATAACTTTAGGAGAAGCCTTTTCCATAGCCCGTATAATGTAGGCTCGTTTTGAGTCAATTGCAGGGAAAAAGCTTAACATTGAAGAGAAAATAGATATCGTTCTATCATGGCCAAGTGAAGAAGCTCCACCTGTGATTGAAGGGTCCTTAGATGCTAATGAGGATATTGGTGTTGTTGAGGTTAGTAGCGCGATAGACGGTGTTTTCGATATTGGTGAGAGTAATGTGGAAAGCATGAAAGTTCGTAGTGAGTTTAGCGAATTTTTAGAAAATAAAGAAAGTGTGGAAGAGGTTGTTGTGGGTGGTGGTGAAGCGTGTGGGGTTGGCGAGTATGGGTTGAATATTGTGATATCGGTACTGAAGGATGGAGATGGTGAATTTGATGATCGTTTGAATGAAATAAATTTGGATTTGAGCCATGAGTTTGTAATTAGGGTATTAGAGAATAGAGATGTTTTCGGCGAGAGTTTGGTTGTGTTGTTGAATCCCATCTGGGTACCAATCCTATGGGGTGTATCTGGTGTTAACAAATCAAGTTTTGCAAACAAGGATGTTGCCATGGGAAAGGAGGCTAAAAGAATATGGGATCCCGGAATCAAGATTTTTTTAGGCATCACCTTGAGGACAAGGTGATTGTGAAGGAGTGGGGAATGATACACCCTGGTTAGGATATCAATATAGTTTATTATGTTAGTTTATTGTGTTTGACTATTTGTTTAAGAATGTTTCGTGTCGTATTAGGAATATATTTATGTTGTCTACTTGTGTTAGGAAAGTCATTGTTTAGGAATGTCTTCGCATTCAATGCATTTGACTATTTGTTTAGGAAAGTCATAATAGCCATAATAGGCCATGGCCCATTTAGCTATTATAAATACCCAGTTGTAATCTTTTATTAATCAATCAAATTAAAGATCAATAATTCTCTTCTCTTCTCTAATTTTCTTAAGGAGCTCGCACACGCTAAAAGTGGTGCAAATCTATCTCTTTCTCTTCTCTCTTTTCTTAAGGAGCAAGCGTCCGCTAAAAGTGGTGCCCTATCTTGATACTATTCGCAAGGGTCGTATCAACATGTTGGGTTTATTCATTGATAATGACAAGGAACTAGACTTTAAACTTGTTATCAAACTACATACTATGGCCCTAGAACTGTCTGCTCGTGTTAGGGAAAGGGGTGAGCTGATTTTAGAGCTTAAGAGGTTGCCAAATTCTTTTGATGATGTTGATGGTGTTAAGCTACTATTAGACCTCCAAGAATCTGACATTGCAAAAGTAAGGTCAATCTGGACAATTATTACTGATACACAGCTTAAGGTTGTTGTCAAAGTTTCATCTGGTGTCGAGTTGCGCCACAATTGAAGCATGGAGTACCTGTGACTATTTACTTTGTGTTCCCTCTAAGCGTATGTCAATCTAGGTGTTTTCTAGAGGTTCATAGTTCCAGTGTGTTAGTTAAATGTTGTAGTCATCAAATATGTATGTTACTGTTGAACTAAGTTTGTGTCTTTTGTAATATGTCTGTCAATCTTGTTGTTTTATGTTTAAGTGTTGTAGAGGTTTGTAGGTCTAGTGTGTTGGTTAAATGTTGTAGTCATCAAGTATGTATGTGAGTGTTGAACTAGCTTTGTGGCTTTTGTAATATGTGACGCTAAGGGTATGACATACCGTTTATGTAATGTGTTTCTGTTTAATATGAAGCTCCGTAATAGTGTTTGGTTATATACTATCAACATGTTATCTGTGTGTGTTGTTGATATGTTTAATATATATGTGTTTGGTTAATATGAAGCTTTGTAATAGTGTTTGGTTACACACTATCAACATGTTATCTGTGTACCAAAGAGGTTGTTAGCTAATAACTGTTTTGGCAGTTTGACATAAGTAATAAAACGAGAGTTATAAACTCATAACAATTGGGCTATGATGATAATTTTCTGTAGTATTATTGCAAATTATGAGATTTTCCGTTTCTTGGTTGGTCATTTTACTTATGTAACTATGCAGCCATGGCGGTTTAGTCCATATTTGTTAACAAATAGTATTAGACTGAATGTAATGGTAAGGTTGACCTTCGGTCGGTCGTCCCATGTGGAAGCAACTAAGGTCGGTCGTCCCATTACCTCGATCGAACTAGACTAGTCCCCCAACCTTTGCAATTGTTTGGGTCGTGTAGAAGACCGTGTAAATGAAGCCGTTTCCTATAAAAAAAATAAAAAATGTATCCTTTTATTTTCTATATAACCCAACATCTTCTTTCCTATTTTTACACACATATACACTTTTTATCAAAAATACACACTACAAACAATATGTCTCAAATTAATTCTGAGTGTTTTTTTTTCGATGATACGGACGATGAAACGGAAGTGAATAGTTTACTCTCCGGTTTTTTAATGTGAAGCGAATAAGATATAATTCAAGCTCTAATCCTACAATCAAAAAAATACCATCGAAGCTATATGCCTAGAGTAGTTAATGGTGCTCATCGACCGCTAGAGCTAAGCTTACTTGCCTAAAAAACCATTTACCAAGACCTATTTAATTTCATAAACGATCCGAATGAACCGATCGCTGTATCCACAAGGAAGCATCTTGGAATCCAGACCCGCATTGTTCATATTTGTCTTGCTAACTGCCCTTATTATCAAGAAGGAGGTGTGATGCTGTTGGAAACACTGGCATCTCTCTTTAGTGAAGTCTACTACCTCCGCGATTTGCCAACTACATACATACGCTCTGTTCCAGATTTCTCTAGAACGATATTTACAAATCGGTGGAAAAAACTTCTCGTGATTGTTTTGATTGCATTTCTGTAACGGTTTATAGATTATATGGCGGAGGAGTATTTGCGAAGCCTACGCAAATTGACGTCGAAAACTCTACCTTTTCACTAAGAACAAACATGGGTTCCTCCTGGTATGAAAGGCACATAGAACCTGTACAAAATGCCGTGGGCTTAAGTCCACAGCATATCGTGCTCAATTCATAGGGGGATTCCCCGGGTCAGAGCCATTCATTTGATTAGAAGGTGGTTTTCCTCCTCACAATATATGGATTTGACACGCCTTCTTTGGTGTTGCAGGTTCAACAATGACGTTAACGTTTTACGTCAATCCCCTGTTTTAAATGATCTTAAAGTAGGAAAAGCACCAGAGGTTCATTCGTTGGCTAACAAACGTGATTTATAAAATAGGGATATTATATTACTAGACAGGATATACATCCCCAAATGGGCTGTGCTTATGAAGTCTATTTCGCAGCCAGGGTCAAATGATGTGAAGCGAATAAGATATAAGCAAGCGCATGAAGCAGCAAGAAAAGATGTGGAACGAGCGTTTGGCGTGCTAAAGAAAAAATGGGCTATCGTAAGAACTCCTGCACGGTCTAGGAGTCTTAAAAGGATTACGCATTTGATGTACACTTGCATCATATTACATAATATGATTCGCAAAGAAAAAGGAAAGGCAATCTCTCCCGACTTTTATCCGGAGGAACAACATCGTGAAGATGATCCCGTAAGATCGGCACAAGATAGGCTACGAGTTATCAGAGAAATACACGACGAAGAAACTCATCTTAATCTTAAAGCCGATCTAGTAGAACACATTTGGCATCGAACAAATGCAAACTAATTTACTGTAATTTTTTATCTTCCGTAATTTTTTTTCCGTCTTTTCTTCCGTGTATTTTTATTTCCGTATTTTAGTTTGTAATGTTTAATTATTAATGTAATGTTTTTTTTAAAATTTTGTTCGGTTGCCCGTGTGGTCACCACTACGGGTGTTTGGTCACTGTGTGGTATAGGAGAGAGAAAGCTGAGTTGACGCTGATGTGGCGGTGTCCTCTGCGGTCACCACTACATTTAGCCTTAAAGATCGCACATAAATCAAAGTTTATCATTCAAATTAATTTTCAATGCAATTTTTTTGTTTATTTTTAGAAATGATGTAAATTTTAATTTTAAATTTTGCTTTTTTCATTTAGGAGTATGAAGCGAAAGTCATCATTACAAGTAAATTGAAAAACTTTAGTTTAATAAAAGCAAAATTGAATGAAAACCGAATGAAGATGTTTAGGAATACTGGTTTTGGAAGGTGGTTGGAACTATCGTATTATCACCATGAACCACTTTTGATAGATCACATTCTCCAAAAATAACGGTTTGTGGATGATGGTCATTATGATATGCCTCTTATATATACAGTAGTGGATGGTCGAACTCTACATTTTGGTCGACCCGAGTTTGCTCTTATAATGTGTCTTTGTTTTGGAATGTTTAGCTTTCGGTTATATAATGCAGGGGAAATAAAATTTGTCTCACGGGTATTACCTCACAAGGCAGGTCTAATAGTAACCAACTTTGACCTATTAGGTGTCGTTGAGGATGAGGAGTTATTTAGTAAGTTATGTAACGAAGATGTTGTACGTGTCTGTCTATTGTTAGTGTTAGACGTTATTATTATGGGTAGTTTGTTAGAGGACCAAGTTAACTATAGACTAATGCGTTTGGTTGAAAATATTGACGCAAGGGATCGCTTCCCTGTGGGGTGAGTACATTTGAAGGCATTTGTACGAGCAAATACTGAATTTAGTATCAAAACACAAGTGGCAACACCTTTAAGGTCTTGGTAAATCCAGGAATTATGTGCCAACTTATACCCTCTTAGTGGTGTAACATATGATCCGGAATGGCGTAATTTTTATATCAATTTGAGAGACTGCTTAAAGGTAAGAGTATACAATACTAATTCATTACACTACTAGAAAATTGACTTTCACCAACGGATTTTCCGACAGATAAATTCTCGTCGCTAATTTATTTAACCAAGTGACGGATTTTCCGTAGCGACAACATGGATACTCCTCGTTAATCAGTCGGAAAAGTTCTATTTTACTTAGATGTTAGAAATACTTGATTATGTAGCTCAATTCAACTTTACCACTTTATGACGTTAGCCTACTTACAAGTACAATGTTTGGCTCTTAGCGACTCAACAGATTATATAGCTTAGCTTAACTTTTGCCTTGCTTTGGAAGATGACATTATTAGTTAATTATAAGCTAGTTTGTGTAAATTAGCCTAAGATACGTTCTGATAACAAAATTGTAGTTTATTCACATGTCTACAACTGAGTTGTTTATATCAATCTAGGAATGGTAAACTTCCCAAAACTGTTTAACTTCTTGGCCCGTGTATAGAATTTTTAATAAGCTATCATGTATCACTCCATTAATAAGCTTATTACCACTCCTTATATGCCGACTAATAACTAAATAATAAAGAGTAAATTGGTTGGTTTCAATATATCGCTAAAACTATAAACATGAAAATATATTTATTAAACTTGAAAAGAAATAAGTATACACATACATGCTATAAATGTCATTCTGACCTTGATTGTGATTATGCATGGAAAAGCTTCACCAAAAAGGAAATTGCATCCGCGGCTGCTGCAACACAGGTTTGTACTCAACACACAGTTATGTATGTATACTTGTGATGCTTAGAAGCTTATGTTAGATAAGAATGCAGAGTTACTGGCTGCTGAAGAAAGCCTTTTTGGATTATAACAGGTAACTTCTTATTACTTACTAGAAAGTCCACATCTAGTCATTTGTTAATGTATGTCTTTATGCTAAACAGGGATTATAGCATAATTGATGATGAATCCTAAAAATCACTTTGGAAACCTACATCTCGCAGATTAACATATGGCCAAGGTATGTAATCTGATACCTTACAAATCTTCATATTTGCAAACTATTTTCCTTCCTTCGAAGCTGTAAGGCGGTTGATTATATAATTTGGCGCATGTTCAACTTTATTCTAACGATGCACTATAACTTTGTAGAATGTTTAGATTTAACCATGTTATTAAACATCTGCTGATTGTGTATGGAAAATTACTGGTGTGCAGAACAGGAGTGCCAGATGGTCAGCCAAAATTGTTGTTGTCTTTGATTCGTAACTATCCGATGTTGAACTGACAAATACTTTTAAAACAAGTAAAGATGATAAGCGCCTCATGTACAACGTGATCACAGCGTTAGTCATATCAACAGTCTTTTTTTTAGGTACTACATTGCATAAAAATATTATATCATAAAATTTACAATCAATTTGCACACATTTACTTTTCATTGATATATAGTACTACATGCATTTGGCCAGTTGCAGGTGCTATTCAACGTATATGCTTGTGGTCGCATTCTACTTAATGTCTAATGCAGTCAACATGATCCTATTCTTGGTACCTGCAATTGGCAGATACATTGAGACCTCAAATTCCCGGATATCCTCGTTATTAGCTTGGTGGACTCAGGTATTATTATTATTGGTAACAAATGTTCCTAATAAATTTCTAGCTTGACGTATATTCTAACTTTTGCGTTTAGATATTTAGCCTAGACTTTATGTGGGACGAGGAATGCAAGAGTCTCAATACTCTCTTTTGAAGTACGTTTATTTTGGATGTTATTGTTATTAAGCAAATTGGCATTTAGCTACACCTTTGAGGTGAGTGTTATTGCATTTCAAATCCAAATTTATGTTTATTAGTCAAATTATTAACTTCTGCTATGATCAGATAAAATCACTCATAGGACCAACACGACAAATTATGACCATCGGGATTACAAAGTACGACTGGCATGAACTTTTTCCAAGAGGTAATAACTGTTTGATACCTTCTCTAATAAATGTAAACGATGAATTGGATGCTTCGTTTATCTGATAAAGATTTAATCTAAACCATTCAAGAATAATGCTGGTGCAATTGCTGCTATCTGGGCTCCATTCATAATGGTGAGTTAATCCAATACTTCAGGAACACACTCATACCCGTCAGTCGATATATGCACACAGTGCTTTCCTATGAGGTTTAATGTTAATATGATGAGAAACGGATCAAGGTTTGCACCTGGTTTTACTTCCTCTTGATTCATCAGTTTCTAGAATCTTGTTATGAAGTATATTTGGTTAACATACAGAACAATGGACTCGGTTAATGCATACCAACAAACTTAAGGATCATACTTTGATGACGTGGAACCTGACCCGCAACTATTTGCGTCAAGACATTCTGTACATTTCCTATTGCCAGATAGCGATTCTCTTAAAGAAAAGGTTCTAATTTTTGTGTGCTTTGAATTTACCCTAACAGAATGCATAATTCTTATTATATTTACACGTGGCTAGATCAGGGGGTTGGGTGGGTAACATGTCAGGGTCTGGGCTAAAATGGTACGGGTCAAAACATGTTACGTTTGTTTGGGTTGACCTTCAGATTCTTGTTTCTTCAGCTTCAATTTTCTTTCATTAGTAAGCATTATAATGATTACAACAACATTATTATCACTATCTTAATCTAAATAAAAGTTGGTATTCAATATGCTATCTATGTCTTCTGAATTTTGTTTTTTTGGTAAGCGTGGTCCTATACTTAGTTGACTAAATCTACTGAGTTAGTATCTCGTTATGTTCTTTGTTTATGGCCTTAGCTTTGCTACATGTTGAATTTAGGATTTAGTGGTGTCTTAGTCGATAGAATATGCTTCTGTTCCCTGGAATTTTACGTCTAAGAGTTCAACATTGTTAGTACATCAGAACTTGGGTCAAAATATTGACAAATTTGTACAATTACCACACCTATGATAACATGTCTCTCCTATGTAATTGTCACTGGTCTTTACTATGTAATATAATATCACATGCCTCTGCTATGAATCACATGCCTTACTATGTACTTATCACATGTCTCTAAAACGTTTTTTTGTATATTGTATAGATTGTTTGATAACTATATGATGGAAGTGGATCCTTACATTGACGAACAAACACTTGATAAAGCTCGAGATGATAAATTTGCTCAGTGGTTGGGACAGAACGACTTATAAGTGCAGGTATAACGACAAGTGGAACGCCAAGTGCAGGAACATATGCAACAACGAGAATTGGAGGCGAATGCTAGTGAAGAGGCTCGAGAGAGGGAATGGCAACAAAAACTGGACAGTCTTTGACCCGGATTTAATTTAGTATTATGGACCGAGTCTGGCTGTTTTATTTCATTCTTTTCGGCTTTTCATACTGTGCTTTCTTAGATATTATGTTATCTGGATCTCTTGTTCTAAGCCTGCCATCAAATAAATGTTTCATTATGAATCAATTTGAGCTTTATTATATCTAGTTATTTGGCTTTTATGTCCATTTATCTGAGTTTTATTAGAATTACATAAATTTTAGCTTTATTATGTCCAGTTCTTTGGCCTCTTTTCGATGATATCTCGGCAACTAATAGTGACAGAATTGTGACGCTTTACTGACTATATTTTCCGACTGATTCCGAGAGAAATTTTACCGATGGATTTTCTGACAGATGTTTTCTGTCGCTGTTTGTTACAGAATTCCGAGGAATATCAATCACCGACCAGGAATCAGCGACACACTTTTCCCGTCACAAATCCATCGGAAACTGCTTTTACTGACGGATTTCCGACAGAAATGGCCGTCGGTATAGACCAGTTGTGTAGTAGTGTTATATGTTATTAGTGTGTAAAATAAATATTATTGTTTTTTTGGCAACTGCTAAGATTAGGATCATATGGAATAATCTTTTACTTAGTAAAGGAAAACGAAAAGTGAGGACTTTTGCATTTAAAAAAAAGAATCTTTCCTTATTAGGTATGATGCTTCAAATATTTTATTATTTTTGAATATATATGTTTAATTAAAAAGCTTAAATACTTCTAAAATTGGTATTATTTTGGTGGAGAAATCTGATAAAGAAAAAAAACACATAAAAATATATGTGTCAAATTTATAAAAACAAAAACTTGAAAAAAAGAGGAGGTAATTAATAAAACTTTAGTGGTTTAATTTTAAATAAATTGTATAGAGTTAAGTGTAAATTTATAAATTTACAAATTTTATTATGACTTTAAAAAAAACAAATAACCCCTTAAACTTTCATAACTTATAAAACAGAAAAAATAAAAATTATAAATATATTTAAAAAACATAATGTACAAGCCCCGTGCGTGCACGGGGATTAAAACTAGTTTATATAAACAAGGGAACGTTTTTTATGTTTTCGATTTACTTTGTTTTCATCACGAAGAATCAATTTTTAATTGTACCAAATTTTGGTCTTTCATGAGGAGGCTGAGTCTTTTCAAAAGAACATATAAACTTAATGGGGGCTTTAAGCAAACAAAAGAAGTCGTAAAAAGGCATTTTCCGGGTTGCGTCAAAATCCAACGCATGTAGTAATATAAAGTGATTCGCGCTCGATCAATCAAGTTTTGACATGAAAGAGCTTTGATCCAATAAATAATCTTTTTTAGTGATACTCCGTATGTGAGAAAAGTTCCATAAGGAACATGGTCAAAAAATCTTTACTTATTAGGTATGATGCTTCAAATATTTTATTATTTTTGAATATATATGTTTAATTAAAAAGCTTAAATACTTCTAAAATTGGTATTATTTTGGTGGAGAAATCTGATAAAGAAAAAAAACACATAAAAATATATGTGTCAAATTTATAAAAACAAAAACTTGTAAAAAAGATGAGGTAATTAATAAAACTATAGTGGTTTAATTTTAAATAAATTGTATAGAGTTAAGTGTAAATTTATAAATTTACAAATTTTATTATGACTTTAAAAAAACAAATAACCTCTTAAACTTTCATAACTTATAAAACAGAAAAAATAAAAATTATAAATATATTTAAAAAACATAATGTACAAGCCCCGTGCGTGCACGGGTATTAAAACTAGTAAATGTTTAAAACAAAAAAAATATTTTTAGGTGTAGCAGTAGTGATAAAGTACTCGTTAAGTAATGGCTACATTAAATATATACTTACTTTCCTAAATTTCACTCTATTTAAGGACTTGAATCTTCAACATATTTTATTCACTCTCTTTCTGCTATATATATCAACAACCAATATACTCTAGGATTTTATTAAACGTATGGCCGACCACATACCTCTTGAAATTCAAACAGAAATGATGTCTAGACTACCAATCAAGTCTTTACTACAGTTTAGGAGTGTATCACAAACCTGGAAGTCTACAATCGATTCTCTCAATTTCATCCATGGTTACCGTGTTCGTAGAACAGATAGGCCATCCATGAATGGTTTTCAAAGTTTCATAGGTTTGTTAGATGATAATTTAGGCTACACAACACTAAATACAAATCTGACTCATTCAGATTTGACACCAATAGCCGTTTCTGAGGGTCTTTGTTGTTTTTCTTTTGGGGCAAATATGATGGTTGTTCCTTTCAACCCACATCTTTAAGGAAGGCTGTGTTTGTTTTTGCAAAATATGTCTGAATCACGTCTGAGTCTGACCGGTCAGACGCGGTCAGACCTTTTTGCTGTTTGTTTTTTTTTTTCGAGTCAGACATAGTTAGATGTATATTGTCTGAGCGAGTTAGATGCGATGTGCATATCTGACTGTCTTTACTCCCTCTTAGCAAACCCTTTAGACCCTTCAAACCTTCCACCCACCTGGCCACCTCCCACACCATTCAAACCCCTTCCCGCCCACCTCCCAACCCGTCACCTTCGTGTTTCTGAAAAACAAAAAAAATAACAAAAAATTTCGAAAAGGTTTCCTAAGATGTATTTTAAGTTTTCAGTTCAACAATTGATGAGCAGTGGGTGATAAACAATTTTCCGTTTTTGGCTAAAGATTTCAAACAAGGGAAATTTTGTTTATAATCATTGAGAACTTCTTGTTGTACTAGATTGAAAGAACTAAAAAAGAGGTAGTGGTGAAGATATATGTGGCTGTGTTTTTGTTGTTTTGTAGATAAAGATAAAAATGAAAAGCGGCTAAAAAGTATAAAGTGAATTTCTACGTGTAAATTCTAAGGTTTAGGCTTATACAACATGTTTGAATTGCGCCTTATGTTAAGTAATAAATGTATCGTGGGCAAATCTTTTGTTAAAAATTTGAGTTGTGCGTGATAACAATAGATGAATTTAAATACATTGAAAGAACGGATAAATAAAACCACAGTACAATCTAAATAAAACAAACAACATTATTCATTCAGATTCCAGACTTTATAACCATCTCTTTACCATTAAGATGCGGTAGTCGATGATTTCGGATGAGTAACAAGAGGTCTTCTACACGTGTCTCAATGTATTTATAATTGTCATCGAGACCAACATCCATTTTTTTAAGCTAGTCCTTATAATTAGCAAATGGTTTTCTCTAACTAGTACCAATAATGTCCACCTCTGACTTCTTGATTGCATTCCACAGATCCGCACTATGCCAACATGTGTCCCTAAACCGTTGCATAAACTCAAGATAAGTTCCGTCATTATAAAAGCAAGGGTGATTGAACATCTCTGTCGCCGACACATTGCAGGATAAGCATTGTTCAATCAGATGAGCAGCAAGCGAGTCCTCATCGTAGAGATCTTGCACGTCAACCTCGAAGGGTTCTCGTTTTTCATAATGTTCTCTAGCCGCAGCGTCATCGTCCGGGATTATGTGCGTGTCGCCCAAGATGCGTAACATAGTACGCCCCATGTCATATACATCTCTTTTAAAGGGCTCCATCACTTTCCTGTAACGACTTATCCCACCAAGCTTAGCCACTTCAGGAAGTGATATATATTTTTTGACCAAAATGTGTTCTGGCCGTATGCGGCCGTGCACAATTCGATGATCGTGCAAGTTAATCATTGCTTTGATAATGTCTCTCGAAAATCTGTTTAGCCTCCCACGATTTTTTCTGATATCATTTATGAATTCGTATAAGTTCCCAGAATATGTTGGGCCATACCCAGCCCAACGGGCTAATCCCAACCCGCTGTAACTTTGACAGTTACAAAACGGTTATTAGGCAGTTAGAAGAGAACAGACACAACGGTTCACAAATACGAACCATTGCAACACTTAAATCACGCCTGTTCGATTAATATATATATCTAGTTCTTATGTATTTAGAAAGATGATGACAGAATATTGATTATTGTAAAACACAAGTTTAATACAATTCATATTTCGGTATATTTTGATTAAGTTAGAACATCGATCCAAAGTTAATTTCTCCAACATTTGGCATCAGAGCTTTTTGGTATTAAAACCAAGAATCATCATATACCAGTTTTTTTTCTGCCCAGTTTCTGAATCAAAAAAACGAAGCCATCTTATTTTGCAAATCGGTTGAAAACACAACCTCATACGAAATCATTTTTTTTTCGTCTGTGTTTTAAGTTAGGGAATCCAACAGTGCCACCAAATCTGTAATCACCCTCGTGATTATACACCGGCAACAAGGGGTTTCACCCAAGTCTTTGCAAACATTAGTTTTCCTTTCAAGATTTTAAACCGAAAGAAAAAAAAAACCCAAAAAAGGTTTAGGCAACGTTTTTTAATTAACCCAGATTCGAAAATCAATCAAAGGACGTAAAAATTAGATCATCGGAAAAAGGAAACAAACACACCTGTTTGAAGATTCATTTGAATCAATCCCTCATTGGAATCATCAATTGATTCCACTTATCCAGAAAGCCCCAATTAAAGTGGCGTCCAAGATCCCGCGAAACCCTAATTTTTCGCACAAAGCAAATCAAGAGAATCACCAACTACGAACACAATCGTAGTTAGAAGAAAGGATAAGGGCCATCCTCATCGGTGAACAAATCACCATCGAAGACAGGAAGGCAAGAAGAAGGAAGGATCATCGGTCACGACATCCCAACTCAAAAGAGGAGTCGGTGTGTGTTTTTTAACCACAAAGAAAAAGGAAGACCGAATATATAGTTAGCAAAAGGGACACAGGTTATTTTAACCCACACATCAAAAGGGACTACGGGCCTATAAGCCCACCAAGTTTCATCAAACCACTTTTAACCCTTTCACTTTCGTTTTTTTATATCTAGTGATAAGTTTTATACTTTTACAGATATAAGCTTTGGTATTTGTTTTATATAATAAAATATATTTTTACTCGCTTTTTCAAGTTAGTATTTATTATTTATTTTTATAAAACAAACACTTAGATATAATAACCTAGCGATTACGCTGCTTATTATATAGAATAATTTTTAAAGAGTAATTAACCTTAGGTTATTCGTTTTAGACATAAAATCTCTAGGAAAAGTTTTTTTTTTCAAAACTTTATTCCGTTAGTTATAGCCTGCAAGGCATAAAATTTTTTAGTACTCACCAAAAGAGAAAGAAAATTTCTCTGACACATTAAGTGTCAATTTTTTTTTACATAGAGATTTTATTTTAATATCCTAGCGATATGACGAAAGAAAGTGGAGATACTTCTAAAAAAGAAGTAAGTACTACCAGTACACCCCAATTCCAATGTCCAATGCTAAAACCCACGAATTACTCATTATGGGCAATTCGAATGCAAATCATTCTCGAAGCGAATGGTTTATGGGAAATGATAGAACCATCGGAGACAACCAATCGGACAATAAGAAAGATAAGACTGCAATCGCATTTCTTTATCAATCCTTACCCGAAAAACAATTGCTTCAAATAACAAAGCACAAAACCGCGAAAGAAACATGAGACGCTTTGAAAACTAGACATATCGGCAAACAAAGAGTCCAATAAGCAAGATTCCAAACTCTCAAATCCGACTTTGAGATGTTACAAATGAAGGAAGACGAGACAATCGACACCTTCACAGGAAAATTAACAACACTAGCAAACAAAGCTGCTAGTTTAGGGCACACATTTAAGGATCCAACTCTAATATGAAAACTACTAAATGCTGTACCCGACAAATTCCTTCAAATTGTTGCATCCATTGAACAATATTCAGATTTAGATGATATGACCCTAGAAGAAGCAATAGGAAGACTCAAGACCTATGAAGAAAGAATTAGGCATAAGAAGGGTAGACAAGTGGACAATCAAAACAAATTATGTTCACGCAACACGATAGTCGAGGAAAGAATTTTAGAGGACTTGGACGTGGAAAACATAAATTTTCACGCAATAACAACCACGAGAAATTTAGAGAGGAAAAGAAAGATGGAGAAACCTCTCTTAAGAACTTCAACAATAACAACTTCAGGAAATCAAATTATGATGCTAGCAAACTACAATGCTACCGTTGTAGAAAAATAGGGCACATAGCACCAAACTATCCACTAAAGACAAAAAAGCATGAGTAATCCAACCTTGTTGAAGAAGACTTAGAACCAACCTTACTAATGGCAATATTAGAAGATTTGGATCAAGGAAAACAAGTAAAAGAAGTTGAAGATCAAAAGACTCACTACACGAAGAAGATATAGGGTATAAAGAGACAAGTATGGATAGTCTATGGTACCTAGATAATGGAGCAAGTAACCATATGACTGGAGTAAGAGAGCATTTTAAGGAGCTAGACGAGAAGGTTAGTGGAAAAGTAAAATTTGGAGACGGTTCATACATAGAAATTAAAGGAAAAGGTTCAATTCTAATAGAATTTGATGACGAGAACCAAAGAATTATATCACACGTCTACTACATTCCAAGCCTGAAAAGCAACTTGTTGAGCCTTAGACAATTCACTAAAATTGGTTGTAAAGTAGTCATGGAAGACGACAAATTACAACTTTACGACATGGATAACAAAATCTTCATGGAAGTCACGCAACAGAGAAACCATCTCTATAAAGCTAGTCTAAGAATAGCCACATTGTTTGCCTACTAGCAAACCTAAAAGATACTACCTGGTTATGGCACGCAAGATTAGGACATCTCAACTTTGAGTCACAAAAAACAATGACTCAAAGGAACTTAGTCCATGGAATACCTACCATTAAACATGCAACACAAATCTGTGATGTTTGTTTAATTGGAAAACATAGTAGATAACGGCCATTCCTAAAGAAGGCAAAAAGCTAGTCAAAAACGTCCCCGTTAGATTAGTATAGGGACTTATGTGGACTCAATCCCACCTCCAAAACCTTCTGGAAAGGAATACATATTCCTGATAGTAGAACGATTACTTAAGATATATGTAGCATATTTCCTATTTACAAAAGACAAGGCTTTGATACTTTCAAGAATATAAATGCACAATAGAAAAAGGAGTTAAGGACAACTTAAAGATGTTCAGACAGACCTGCGGAGGAGAATTCCATCAAATGAATTCACATCAATAATGTCAGAAGAAAATGGAATAGCACGACAACTTACCCGCGCCTTACTCACCACAACAAAATGGAGTAGTAGAAAGACGAAATAGGACAATATAGTCGCACAAACAATGATGTAGATGAAAAGCCAACGAACATGCCATAAATTTTTTGGGCTGAAGCTGTTAGACACGCCATATACATCTTAAATAGTGTTCCCACAAAAGCACTAGAAGACATCACTCCATACGAAGCAATTAAGCAAAAGATGCCAAACCTAGAAAACCTAAAAGTTTTCGGATGCATAGCATATGCAAAGGTACCATCACAACATCTAACAAAGTTAGACGATAGAAGTACAAAAATGGTTTACCTAGGAAACGAACAAGGATCAAAAGCCTATCGACTATTTGATCCAACAACACGAAAGATATGTGTTAGTAGAGATGTGAAGTTTAAAGAGGATGAGACATGGGATTGGAGTGAATACTTAGATGAGCATATCAACGACGAACCCAATGACAGATTTCTGTAAAGAAAATCCTTGAAGAAAACAAACGAACATCATTCAAGAAAATCACCAAATGAAGAAGATAATGTTTTTCCTAACAATGATGATGATGGATACGATTCACCATCAACAGGCTCACCCACACATTTTGAAACACTTCACACACCATCTACAAGGTCATCTCAAATAAATTCCCAAGTTACACCCAACATTTTAACACAGTCATTCAATCAAAGTGATAATGATTCAACCTCAATTACAAATACACATTCACACTTTGATCATACACCAATAAGAGGTTACAGAACATTAAATGACATATACGAAAACACTGCGAGGAATTGTTAGGTGGGGGTATGAGTGGAGTGTTGTCTGCTAAAGATGAACCTAAAGAACTACAAAGACAGCATCAAACGACCAAAATGGATAGAAGTAATGAAGGTTGATTTAGATTCCATCATAGGATAGGAACAAACACATGAGTTTCTAACCACACTACCAACTGTCATAAAAGCAATTGGTTTAAAATGGTGTTTAAAACCAAGAAAGATGCTAATGGAAACATAATCAAGCACAAAGCTCGATTAGTAGCAAAAGGATACATACAAGAGCATGGCATAAACTTTGAAGAAGTATTTGCACCAGTAGCAAGGATGGAAACTATCCGTCTATTACTCGCGAAAAAAAGGGGTAAAAGACATCGCTGGCTAACAATAAATGGAAGTACAATCACTTGACTGTAAAATCTGCACTTATTGGCACGGAAATAAAAGAAGAATTATATGTTAGCAGCAACCCGAAGGATTTCCGAAGAAAGGGAAATGATGAAAGGTCTACAGACTTTAAAAAGCCTTATAACGGTCCAAGACAACACCACGTGCATAGGGGAATATAAAGTTAGACAACACCTAAAGTCTTTAGATTTCAAGAAATGCCAACGTGGAACAAGCAATATACACGAATCATCAAGGACTCACTATTATTAGTAGGAGTTTTATTAGACGATTTTAAACATCACTGTAACACCCAAAAAAGAGGATAGATAAGTATAAAGCTCAAAGATGAAGAAAAATTCGAGATGACGATCTAGATTATTAATTACTATCTTGGAATTGAAGTCACACAAACTAAGGGTGACATATCAATAAAGCAATCTGCCTACGCAAACAAGATCTTAAAGGAAGCTGGAATGCTAGAAAGCAACGAGACAGTTATACCAATGGACCCAGGAACAAGACTGACAAAGAATACTGAAGGAACATTGGTCAACTCAACTGAATATCGGAGCTTAATTGGATGTTTAAGATATCTGCTTCACACAAGACCCGACTTAAGTTATTCTGTAGGATTACTTAGTCGTTTTATGCAAGAACCAAAGGAGCAACATATGAAAGCCATAAAGCAAGTACTACGTTATGTGAAAGGAACAAAAGATTATGGAATCACCTACAAAGCATAATGAGGAAATACAATACAAGGATTCAACCCCAGTAGCTACGGAGTCAACACTCAAGAAGGCAAAGGAACTACCGGCATAATATTCTACTATGGTGACTCACCAATTAGCTGGAGCACACAAAAGCAAGCCACTGTAGCATTATCATCCTGCGAATCTGAATTCATCGCAGCAACAGCAGCAGCAACTCAAGCACTATGGTTAAAAAGACTTCTAAGCAGACTTACACATTCAAAGGAAGAAAAGATCACTATAATGGTTGACAACAAATCAGCCATAGCATTAATGAAGAACCCCGTTTTTCATGGAAGAAGCAAGCACATTGATACAAAGTACCACTTCATAAGAGAATGCGTTGAAAGAGAGGACATACAAGTAGAATTCGTAAGTGGAGAATATCAAAAGGCTGACATACTCACAAAGGCGTTACCAAAGATCAAGTTTCTAATAATGAGGCAACTCATCGGACTCAAAGATCTACGTCACAGCGTTTGCGATTAGAGGGGAGAATGTTGGGCCGTACCCAGCCCAACGGGCTAATCCCAACCCGCTGTAACTTTGACAGTTACAAAACGGTTATTAGGCAGTTACAAGAGAACAGACACAACGGTTCACAAATACGAACCATTGCAACACTTAAATCACGCCTGTTCGATTAATATATATATCTAGTTCTTATGTATTTAGAAAGATGATGACAGAATATTGATTATTGTAAAACACAAGTTTAATACAATTCATATTTCGGTATATTTTGATTAAGTTAGAACATCGATCCAAAGTTAATTTCTCCAACATTCAACTCTCTACAATCGTACAACTCGTTGTCTCGAGAGTTTCTGCATTTGGGGATTCAAGGAAATGTTGGTTCTGTCTTTGTTGGCCTCACAAAGAATCCCTACTTCTTTATACTTTCAGGGATTGTTCAGTTCATCTAATGCAAAGTTGAAAATGTGTTATGTATATGTGAATTGTTTAGGTTTTATATTAAAATGTTGGTTCTTTCTTTGTTTATGTTTTATATTCAAATGTTGTAAACTTTTTTTATATGTATTTTGTTGTATGGTTTTGGTTATGATAATATTAATGAGACTTGGTAACTATTAATGCTTGTTATTGAAAATGTGTTATGTATATGTGAATGCAAAAATATTGGTTATATGTCTATCAAATCAAACAGTGGCTGCATAATTATGAAAACCTGTATGACTACCTCATTTAAGTATTTTCAGGTCAAACTCTAGTTTTAGGGTAATCATTATAGATCAAGTTGGCTTCATTGAATATGGTAAGTGTTCTAGACTTTAGGTTTTCAAATTTAAGTAGTGGTTACCACAAGTACATTGACTCAATCTAGTTTCATAACCTTTTCACAAAAAACAAACATAATCACACATATATCTTATATAAGTTTCCAAGTGTCTAATAACATACCATATGAACTCCAACTAGAAATAATGAATTGACTTCCAATCAAGTCCTTGCTACGGTTTAGAAGTGTATCAAAGGAATGGAAGTCCTAAATAGAAAATGAAAGCTTTATCTGTCGTTTCGGTGTGCCTACTAGTGAAACTATATGTTATAATATAACATATGATCAAGGGTTTTTAAGTTTTATGGGTTCGTTAGATGCATATTAAACCTACACCCCCATTAGATACCAAGCTTAGTCATACAGTTTTGAAGCCTATAGCCATTTTTGAAGGAATTTGGTGTTTTTCCCACGCCGGCAATGCAAGTGTTGTTCTGTTGAACCCATCTCTAAGGAAATCATTAGGTATTATTGTTCGATATAACACTTTTCAACAAGAAACTGAAAGACTGGTCTTTTGTTTACTCGAGTGACGTAAAATTGTTGAGGAAAGATTGAGTTATTTGCATTTTTATGTATTTTTCGCATTTTGTTGGACATTGTTTTTGGGCTAGAGTCCGGACTAGGGGTGTAAACGATTCGAGCTTTTAACGAGCTACTCGAGCTCGAGCTCGTTTTACTCGAGCTCGAGCTTAATACTCACGAGCTCGAGTCGATCTCGAACAAATATTAGTGCTCGATTAGTTTGACGAGCCGAGCTTTGAAAACTAATATTTGGCTCGGCGCGTTCGAAAACTCGTTTAAACACGAGTCGAACGAGCCGAACGAGCTAGTCGAGTTTAACGAGCCGAACGAGCTACTCGAGCTTAACAAGCCAACACCTAATATATAAATTTTTAAGCTTATTTTATTTTAAAATTTTAAAAATATTTTTCTAGTATTATTAAGATTCAAGTTGTATCTTAATATTTTATTTCTAAGTTACATATTTACTTGAAGGTTAAACTCCTCTTTTTCGTTATACCTTTGTTTTATAGGCCTTTTATTTTTCTTACTTTCTTCTCTATTTCTATGTGGGATGTGTTTTCTTTTACTCTTTTTTAAACATGTATTATTCTTTTTTACTTCCTTCTTTTATATCTAATACGTACATTATTTGCTTTTTAGCTATTCTAGTTTTTTAAACATTAAATGTTAACCTTTTAAGTTTTAGATCTATATATATCGACCACACTTATTTATCTTACTAATTATATAAAGCATTTGAATGTAGTTTTTTATAGGTTTACATCTTGATTTATTATGATGGTTTACTTTAACACATATTTCAATCAAATTATATTGATTTATAAACATGTAAAAAGCATTTGATTTTCTAGTAAATGAGCCATTCACGTATAACAACTATAGACATGACGTACATCATGTATTATGGAGTATCAATTAAAATTCAAACCAATTTGATATTTGATGAAGTTGAGTGTGACATTGAGCTAATAAGGGTTATGTTATCTTTCCCTCTTACATGTTTCCTGATATACGTTACTGATAAAATATATGATTTTGAAAGAGAGTGGTGGCAAGTTAATAATATCTGTCTTGCACACAATCTATATAAAAAGCCTACACACATAAAAGCTATATAAGTAAGATGGAAAAATTAAATGAAAAGGGATTATACACTATTATAACATCCATTTAAGTGTTTTCTACTTGAATTAGATGCATCTCTATCCATTTAGATGCATTTCAATTAGTTTTGAAAGTGATTTTGAAGTGAAAACGAAGCAAAGTAGTACTAGCAGCAAATTTGACCCGCATAGGACAAAATTACATAAGATTCTCCTAGCTTGATTAAATGCATCTTATATATGTAAATGCGTCTAATTTTCAAACACACACACACGATATTAATTTTGAAAAATATTCTCTATATTAATTTGATACTTTTATTTATCTTGCATTAACTCACGATTGCTACTAAAACTTTACTAATTTGTTTTACTACTTTAGTTTGCACTCTTTTATATAACGCCTACTTTTTCACCGTTTTTTTCATTTATATAACATCTTCATCCCGCTCTTAATCCCGCACCCAATACCAATTCGTTTTTTGATCCAAATTCGTCATCTGGAACTGTGATGATGTTATTGTCATCTCGAATGATGATGATGATGATGACATGCTAAAGCTGATTGTTGAGAACTTCATAATCAAAATTTTTTTGTTGGACGGAAAAGGGTTTAGGTTTTCTAATCTGATTGAAGTGAAAGTGACGAAGATTAAAAGTGAAACATATTGGAATTTATGTTTATAAAAAACGTATGAAATGATCATGCAACTATAAAAGCTTGTCGCTATAAAATCATGTTGCTGTGCGCGAGTGCTCGTTTAGTAAAAGTATAAATCACCCAACAGATTTTCTGTAAGATGATCATAGCACATCTCAAGCGATATACAGTGTTACTTAATTTTGATGTCTAATGTATATCGAAAATATACGCTAATATAAGGTAATGTATATGAAATGACTCGACACTTGATATTATAGGTTTAGTTAACAAATTTATAGTAAGCTTACGAAAGCATATACATAGAACACAAAAGAAACGTTACACACTACTAAAACGATAACAATTGAGGTTTAACAACGTCGGAAAAAGTTTAAATTAGATAAAAAAAATTAATCTCAATTGCTTATTTCTAAAGGTGCTTAATCTTATTCTATATTTTATTATAACTTTAAGTCGATGTTATTATACTAGGCTTTTCTAATTCATATAATCATAATTTTTTAGTTTCATTTGATTTTATGTAGCCTTGTGTCTGACGTCTCTAACAAACACATGGTTTGAGAATATTGCCATAAATACTGATTAATGGCTAAGTGGGTGTTTGCTTTGTTTATTTCTTATACGTGTTTGAAATCGTGAAAAGCAAATCTTTATAGCATTATAAATAAAACAACTTTATACATGGTTTAAATAAAATTTAAACGCAATTTGATATTACTATTGCAACAAACAATCTCATTTTTATTTTAAAATAAAAAATATATAAAAGTTTAATCATCTTTTTTTGATAACTAGAAATACTTAGACAAAAAAATAAGAATAGAGTTTGAAATATGAAAAGAACAAGAGAAATTGAAATACAAAAAGGACATGATTAGTAGACTTATCCCACATCGCTAGAAGAGGAACACTTTCAAGAGAAAAAACTCTATATAAGCAAAGCCCCCACCTTATTTTAAAACTTAGTTAAGCTTTAGATGTTACTAAATATTGATATTGTGTTCTTAAACAATATTTGTTGAGCTTATAAGTTATATATTAACTTTAGTTTGAGCATTATAACAATTTTTATAATTCTAAATATTAGAGGATTAAACTACTCGAATCAATTTTCCAGTTATAAATATAACAATTTTTATAATTGTAAATATTAGAGGATTAAACAATTTTCTAGAAATTAAAATAATCTTGCATGAACCAAATCAAAAAGAAAAATCAAATATTAGAGGATTAAACTTACTTGAGAAGATGATTGAAACAACAAATCAAACACAACAACCCTTTAGACCTAGGGGCTGAGATTCGACCCTAATAAACCCCAAAAACCATCAACACAAATCTTCTATTTACCCAAAGGAAGGATACCCACTTGATCTAATAAAACCCTAACCAAACACTTTCAAGAAAAGCCCTAAAACACCTCCAAAACTTCTTCAAAATCAACCAAACTTTGCAAGGATCTTTGGAAATATGTTGTGAGTGATAAAATGGTAGGAGAAAGTTGTAGGTATGGTGGTGGTAAAAATTCGGCAGCCAAGGGGTTGAGGAAGGAAATGGATGGTTTTTTTAGTGAGATTTGCATGTAATAATGGAAATGATTATGTTTTTAGAGAGAAGTGAAATTTTTTAATGTAAAGTGTGTGTGATGTGTAGTCGGAAATAAGGAGGTTATAAGGGTATTACATTTTTTTTATTATTATTTTGCAGTGATTTAATTATAGTAAGGGGTGTTGGTTAAATAATAAAAGGTATAGTTTGAATGTAAAATGCGAGTTTGGTAAAGTTTGACGAAAACACAAGGTAAAACTAAAATGTCAAAAATTAAGATTATAAAACTTTAGGGGTGGACAATGGAAATATTGGACTACGATAAACACAGAAACGGAATAAAATTTCAAACGCGACTCAAACTTAAAGAAGAACATGAAATTTTCTGAATTGGGTAAAAGTAAAAATAATTTTTTTTACTTAGTGGTAAAAATAGGAATAAAATATAATAAATTTATTTACCTGAAAATACAAAATCTCACAGTCGATCCCCCCAAGGGAACTCTGGTCCCTAGAGTTCAACTAGCGACTGCAGACGTGGTGGGGGCGAAAAGATGCGGATACTTGGTCTTGAAGTGATCTTCTCGTTCCCAAGTATACTCGGCTCCTTGTCGAGAGTTCCAACGAACCTTGACCAAAGGAATTCTTCTTCGCTTCAGCTTTTTCACATCCTGTTCTACGATCTCAATAGGCTCTTCGACAAAACGCATATTTTTGTCAATCTTAATCTCCTTTAAAGGCACTTGAACATCTGACTCAGCCAAGCACTTCTTGAGGTTCGACACATGAAACGTGTCGTGGATACAGCTCAGCTCCTGGGGTAACTTCAGCCGATAAGCTACCGGTCCAACACACTCTACTATTTCAAACGGTCCCACATATCGTGGTGCTAGCTTTCCATTCTTACCAAATCGTACCACTACTTTCCATGGAGATACTTTAAGTAATACATGGTCCCTGACTTTGAATTCAAGAGGTTTGCGACTCTTATCAGCATAGCTATTCTGGCGACTCCTTGCCATTTTCAACCTTTCCTTAATCTGAATAATCTTTTCTGTAGTTTCCTGCATGATTTTTGGCCCAATAAGTTGACTTTCTCCAACTTCAGCCCATATCACGAGAGATCTACATTTCCGCCCGTACAGAGCCTCGAAAGGTGCGCATTTAATGCTTTTGTGGTAACTGTTATTATAAGAAAACTCAACCAACGGGAGGTGAGTGTCCCAATTGCCACCAAAATCCATGACACAGGCTTGAAGCATATCCTCCAGTGTTTGAATAGTACGCTCACTCTGACCGTCGGTCTCAAGGTGGTAAGTTGTACTCATGTTTAGTTTTGTACCCAATGCCTTCTGAAGAGCTTGCCATAAGTGTGACGCGAATCGACCATCACGATCTGAAATGATTGACACCAGTACACCATGTCTCGCTATAATCTCATTGATATAAATCCTTGCCAGCTTATCCATTTTGTAGTCTTCACTAATAGGTAAGAAGTGAGCCGACTTGGTCAATCTATCTCCAATGACCCAAATCGCATCATACCCACTGCTGCTTTTAGGCAACTTTGTGACTAAGTCCATTGTTATCTTCTCCCATTTCCATTCCGAAATTTTTGGTTGTTGAAGTAATCCTGAAGGTTTCTGATGCTCAACTTTTATCTTAGAGCATGTAAGACACTTGCTAACATATTCAACAATGTCTCTCTTCATACCAAGCCACCAATACAAGTACCTCAAATCATAGTACGTCTTATCAGCACCCGGATGTACTGAATATCTAGAAGTGTGAGCTTCATCCATGATCAATTTCCTTATACCACCATCTGATGAAATCTAAATCCGATCGAAGAAGTAAATTCCACTGCCATCTCGCCTCTCGAAATGTGTTTCCAATCCTCTTAACCATTCAGTTGGTGCTTTGAGGTCCTTGGAAGCTTCGCCTTGTGCCTCTAAAATCTTGCCCTTGAGTCCGGAATGGATAGTAATA